>JASANQ010001265.1:0-123894 GCA_030849645.1 Wallacemonas sp. Wsd | reverse complement strand
TCGTTTTTGGCGGCGGGCGTTCCTGGCGGGCGGGAGGGCGGTTCCCCGCTGCGACGCGGCCCCACGGCCGCTCGACGGCGCCTCGCGGCGCGGCGGGGGTGCGCGCGCTGGCGTGGCGGCGATTTCCCCTGGCAGTGCGGCGGCCCCGTTGTCGTTTGGCGCCTGCCGCGAGCGTGCCGCGGGCGGGTTGGCGGCGGTTCCGGGCGGTGCCGCCGCCGCGCTCTCCACGCTGCGGGGCGGGGGCGTTTCTGGCGGCGCGCGGACCCCGCCGGCCGTTGACGCCCGCGGAGGCGCAGGGGGGCGGTGCGGCCGGCGGCGTGTGGCGGCAGCTTGCGGCGTGCCTCGAGGGGGGCCGCGTCCTGGCGGTGCGTCCCGCTGTGGCGCAACCCCGCTGCCGCAGCCGGCCGGACCGGCGTCCTCGAGGGCGGGAATGGCGGCGGATGTGTGCGCGGCTGGCGGGTTGCGGATTGGCGGGCGACCGGAGGGCGCGGAAAAGGGGAGACGCGCAATCGGCGTTGCGGCCTCCGCTTGCGTGGCGTTGGTGCCTCGGCGCACGGTTGTCCGCCGGCAGGGCACGCGACGCGGCGCATCGTTTTGCTTCCCCGCGCCGGTGAGGGTGCCCCCCCCCCTGTCCAGGGGGCAGCTTGCGGGGCGGGCGGAACCTGCTGCGGGGCACAACGTCACCCCCAGAGGGAAGGGAGGCAAGGGGTGCTTTTTCTTTTTTGGCGGGAACCAGCGCAGTTGGCCACGGGCCGTTTGCGATCTGGCGGCGGGTGGCGCGGCGCTTCTGCGGGTGGGGCTGGCGGTGGCCCGGTGCTGCGGGTGGGAGGCGGCCTCCCGGCGTTCCTCCGTGGGGCGGCGGGGGCGGTGTTCCGGTTTTTCTCAGTGGCGGCTTCCGGTTCTTGGCAGGGCGACATGCCGGCCCCTCCGCAGCGCCAGGCCCCCTGCCACCAAGCGCGACCACCACCCTCCCCGCCATACCCCGCCCCTCCAACTCGCATGAAACGCACCCCCTCCAATCCCCCCCTCTCTTCTCACTCCCCTTTTGTTCGCCACGCGCAAGACAGAAAAAGAAGAAGCACCAACCACCAACGATGCCAGCTGACGCGCAGGTTGTGGCCGTGGAGACGATCCACGAGCCCAAGTCCCTGCTGGATGTCGTTCTGCAAACGTACAAAGGCGAGGGCCATGAGAACGGTGACATTTTCCTTGTCCGTGCTGTCTACTGCGGCAAGTCACAGGAGGGCACGCTGCACCCCAAGCTGGGGGAGCTTGCCACGGACGCGTGCGCCAAGGCGAACGCGGAAAATCCCTTTTTTGAGCGCGACAGCGACGCGGGCCTGAACGGACTGTTGCTGGACTACGGCGACAAGTTCGTTCACGTGATTGAAGGCTACGAGCGTCATGTGTTCGCGTACCTCGCGGAGATCAGCCAATCGTCCGGCAAAAGCAAGCTTGTCGATGAGACACGCCTCTTGTTTATTGACGACGATTTAGATCACCGAGTGCTTGGTGGGTGGGTAAACATCAACAAGGTGCCAGTGATTCCGTCAAATCCACCTGGCAACATGACTGAAGACGAGCTTCTGGCGGCTGTGTCACGCGACGTGGAGAATATGATGGAGCTCGGGCGTCTGGCTGCCGAGAGCGGGGATAAAACAGGCGCAAGTTTCGGTGTCAGTGCGCGCATCAACCACACGCAGCTTTTTCCGAAGCCCGATACGCTTGACCAGTATTTGAAAGCTGACGTCCCCATTCTCACCGTGCCCGAGTTTGTCGAGAATACTTGTGGGTTCCCGAAGCTCGTCCGAGAAGTTGAGGTGAACTACCCCGCTGAGGATCCCTTGAAGTATTGACAGCGCAACTTTCTTTTTTGCTTTGTTTAGAGACCAGATGTAACACACGCTACGACGCCTTCGCTGATTTTTTTGTTGCACTTGACGTTTGTAAAATAGCTCAACAACTCTCTCTGTTTGATGCATACCCCACGTGGTGCTTCCACGGCATACATGTATATTTTTCTGCCACAGCACATAATTGTGAGCTGGGTTGGCGGTGATCGCAGTGCTCCTCACCTGTCTACAGCGTCATGCAGTATTTCGCCAGCGCAATCGCGCTCTTCTGCGCCCTCTTTTTTTTTTTGTCTGTGACGCGACATGCAGCACACTCTTATCCTCAGAGGAAAATAAGGATAGTATATATATACCCTCTCTTTCTCTCTCCCTCTCTTCCGCTCTCCTCGTCTAACTGGTCACTGTGCGTGCATGCCAATTGTCGACATGATCGTGCCGCTTATATATTACAGAACCACAATGAAAAAGGGATCTGTTTCAACGAAGAAACCAAACACAAAGGCACGTGCGCGTACGAATAGTGCCCATGAAGTTCACGCGCAGCGCTTCACCTTTTCGGTCAAGGAGGGTGAGTCAACACTCGCAGTGATCACAGTGGAGCTTGCGCTCGGCGATGCGCCGAAGACCTGCGACGCATTCATGACGAATGTGCCGACATCAAACAGCAACGACCGCAATCGCTCAAAACAAGGGTGCTACAAGGATTGCCCCGTGAGGAGGCTGACTCCGCAAGGAGTTCAGAGCGGTGAGGTGTTTCCGGCTCCAAAGCCGCTTCTCATCGGTGATTTGGAGAGTGAAGTCGGTGCCGTCCCGCATGGTCTTGGCACATTCTCCCTCTGCCGCTCCACCACAAACTTCGACGGTTCGCAGTTTTTTGTGTGTCTCACTTCGGATGAAACAGAACTGGAGCACATGAACCGCAACTACCCCGTGTTTGCACGAGTCGTGGATGGCCTGGACTTGTTGTTGGCTCTCCGTGAAAAATTAGTTGGGTACCTCCAAGAGGACGGAAAGATCGACTCGCGATGTCCCATCACATTCACGGACTTTGCCGCCGTATCACAAGACGGGGCGTTGTGAATGTAATTTACAAACAAGCTAAAGCAACACCCGTCCGCTGCCGTTTACCATCACCACCACTCTCTCAGATTGAAAAACAACTGCAATAACAGCAAGGAAGCCTAAAAATAAAAATAAATATTGGCCAGCAGTCAGTCTCATCGCATTCCAGTCACCTCAAAATAATATATATTGTCCGGTTGGTGAGAGCTGCTATTTCGTGTCAATGAATCGTCGGAATGCGCGTGCTTTCACAAGAATGTGCTAGCGCGTGGCACACGGAGGACACCCCTGCACTATTGTTTTTCCGCTCGTCATCCAGACACCCACACTCCACTTTTCAATGTTCCTTTCTCCTTCTTCATTTTGTTTGTTCTCCACTCTTCCGCCTCGTTTGTTATTTGACTGATGTTCATCGGGAGAAACGCGCCACTTTTTCTTTCCTTTGGCTGTCAGGTTGCCTCTTCCTTCCTCCCCCGGTCTCGGTACCAGACTAGACGCGAGGCGCAAATGTTTGTGAGCGAGAGCGCGGCGTCCGCGCTGACCTTGGAGACCATCTCCACTATCTGCCGAGACTCTTTTAAACGAAGCCAGGAACCGGACGTCGAGTCACCGTACGCTCTCATCGTGTCACGGTCGTTGGAAGACCAAGGAGCCCTCATCGGTGTCCGCCTGGCGGAGCGTCTCCTGTACAAGGAGCCATCTTTTAGTGGCCTCTCGCAAGATATTGCGCGGTTTGTTGGCACCAGCGTTTGGCGGGCGATGTTCGGGAAAAAAGTTGACTCGATTAGCGTCTCTGAAAACACCTTTTACCTTCGTGATGCAAGCTTTCGCTGGTTGGAAGGCTTTCCGAACCTTCAAAACGTCGACCACATCCAGTGCTCATCACTGGACAGTTGTCTCCCTAGTCAACGCGGCCAGGAGCTCGGCGGCGACGTTGCCGGGGGTCAGGTGACTCACGACGATTTACTCCTCTACACAATCGGCATCATCAAAGGGGCCACACACAACCTGATCGTGGACAACGACCGCGTGTCAATCAGTGCCACTCTGTCCAAAGAGGGCGAAACAGTCTTTGTTATGACCTTTGAACAGTAGACACTGTTCACTCGATTTTTTGTTGCTAGTTCCATCTTTGTTGCAGTGCTTTTAGGTTGCACATCGGGCGTGAAGACTTGTTACTCACCTCCCCACTCTCTCTCTTTCACTTCGACACAGTGAAAACCAAAATTAACTGGAATAAAACCAACGGCAACCGTAAACGCCGTCTCTCCGTGCTTTTTTTTTTGCGAACAGGCATGCAAAACGCAGAACTTTTGTTTTCTCGTGATCAGAACGCGTGCCTAGCGTGGCGCACTTCCCCGTTACGTTGTCACTGCGACATCCATCAGTCACTCTTTTATTTCTCTCCCTCCTCCCCAACCTCACACCGCTCTCATGACTGGAAAAATAACGTGACAGATTTTTAGCCTAGCTCAGTTACCAAACTACCGAGAACGAAAGCAAAAAGAAACCTTTAGCGATATATCTAGTATTGTTCCTTATTTACCTAGTCCACGATGCTCCGCTTTGCCAACAACTACGCACGTCGCAGCGCTCAGGCGCTCGTGCTGAACCAGGCTCGCTGTGTCTCTGTCCAGTCGGAGAAGCCGTGCGCCACTCTTGCGGATAAGATTGTGCGTGGGAAGCGTGCCAACGTGTTCTACTCCCACCCTAGCTACGTGATGGCGCGTGAGAAGATGCTGTACACCATCTGGGTGGATATTGGCGTTTTTGCCAGCTGCGTCTACTTCTTTGTGCCCTTCTTCGCAATCGCGTTCTTCTTCAAGGCGTAGAGGGTTTGCGCGCTGCAAGAACGTCTAGCGTTTTTTTTGGGATTTGTTTTTATTTTTACCGTCGCGCGGCGGCGCAACCACATGAACCTGTGAGTGGGAGAAACAACACGAAACCAACCTTCCGCCCCCGCCTCTGCCTGCCTCTGTCAAAAAAAAAAAGACAAAAAGAAAGAAAGAGGCAAGGGAGAGTCAGTTCCCGAAGCACGCACAAGCGTACGATCTCTAGTCAAATCAAAAATATTCCTTCCTGCCTTTCTCTTGTTTTTGTTTTGAGATTTGTTTTGCATTCAGTGAGCTGACGTGTCTGCCACATGGGTATTTGGTACGCGTGGGTTGTCAAAAACAAAAAAAAAATTGAACAATAGGAGCAAGCAAATGAAGGGAAAGGACTCTAAGCTGCAGGAAACGGAATTGTGGCAAATCAGCTCATCGTCCAAAAGCGGGCCACTCGGCCTCATAGCGATGCTGTCGGCAGTATTGTCCTCAAGTTGCAGCAAAACATTGCATCGAAGCAGTCACTCAGTGGAATTCCCCCACGCGCTCGCCTGCGGCCGCGCTGTGATCTTTTCCCGTTTCGCTTGTCCTGGCTCTTCTTGTGAGACTCCGTAGTTCGGTTTCTTCTACACCCAACAACCCACTTTCGTCTTTCAAACCTCTCCCCCTCCCCCCACTTTTCACCTTTCCTGTGCTTCGCTTTTTTTCTGTTTTTTTTTGCAGCCGACACTGTCGTGACAGCCGTTCAGTTCACACACACGAACACATACACACACGCTGACACTATACGCTATGCGCTGGGAGGTATGTTGGTAAAATATAGTAGGCTATTGCTCGTGCCGCGAGCGCAGCAGGCGCTTTTTTCGCTGCCTTGTGTGATGGATGCGCAGAGCTTCACGCATTGCGTGAACGAGGGTGGGAAGCGGCTCCAAGACATACGCCGAGCGGAGATGCTCGCTGAGAACCGCCACTTGTTTTCGCAAGCCTTTGCCGAAGAGGTGTCACGCAAGGCTGTGCTGGACTGCGCAGGACTGGTGAATTTGGCCCAACGAGAGGTCGAGGACATCATGCGCGAGAAGTACCATTTCGAGGATCACCGTCTCGTCACGTGTCTTGTGCCGTACCAGCTTGGCGTCAACATGATTCTGGCTCGTCTTCCGCCTTCCGTTCGCGAGGAGAGTATTCTGGAGTTGAAGCGGGAGGAGGAACAGATTCAGCGAGGGGAATCTCCCCGCGTGCCCCACAAGTGGATCCAATGGCATGACACGGACGCGTACGTCTCCACCGGGAAGGCGTATCTGCGACGAATTGGCGATCGGCGCAGCAAAAAGCGAATCCCCATCTTCTCTGTGCTGGGCCATGTGAACCACGGAAAGACAACGTTGATTGATGCCCTTCAGGGGTCATGGGTGTCGCAAGAAGAGTCGCACGGCATCACACAGACAATTCGGGCCTTTACCGTGGAACACCCAACCCGCGAGAACGAGTTTTTCACCTTTTTGGACTCACCGGGGCACCGCATGTTCGTTGAAACGCGCTATCACTCGCAGTTGGTCTCCGACTACGTGATACTGGTTCTCTCCGTCGTAGAAGGCATTCAGAGCCAAACCTACGAGGTGATCAAAGTGGCGTTGAACATGGACCGACCACTGCTGGTTGTGTTCAACAAGTTGGACCTTTTCACAGATGCATTTGCCGCGCAGGTAGCGATGCGGCGCCTTCTCGAGCAGCTGGAGGAAATCGGCTTGACCGTCCACTTGGTCAAGGACGAGGCGGCCGTGCAGGACATTTCGGGACGAGGCGGAAAAGGCTCTGGAGGAACACCCTCATCGCCACCACAGTCTGCCATGCTGCCCAGTCAAGAGAACTTTTTCCTGCCCGTGAAGCAAACCGATCCGTCTTTCAAGGGCAGCACGCGTGCGCCGGTGATTGATGTTCGACGGAAGTGTGTTGGCGTGTGCGTGTCGGCCAAGAATGGCACGAACTTGCCCCTGCTGTGGTCCGTCTTGTCCACCTGCCGTGACCAGTCTCCGCCAACGTGCTTGAGCAACACGGCAGGTCCTCGAGAGCACAACTGTGCGGTCCAGGCGGTGGTGATTGAGTCTTCCAAGCATCTTTTTGACGAGGAAGGCTTTCGCCAGAGCATCAGGAAACAGCAGATTCAGGGCCGCCTGGACGCCAAGCGCGACCGCAAACAGAGAGCATTCGAACGGAACAGCGTGCGAAGTCGGGTGAACTCATCCATGCACTCCTCCTGGAGACAGTCGACACGGCCAAACCGGACAAGCTCGAACACACTCTCCATCACCGTCATCGTCAAGGAAGGCGTCCTCACGCCTGACACGCACTTTGTGGCCGATCAAGCGGAGGGGTGCGTCGACTACCTCCTCGACTACTGGGGGCACCCGCTCGAAAAGGCGCTCCCTGGGATGGCCGTGACGCTGATCGATACACACAGCTGCAGTGGTTGCCCGGGGGCTGGTACGCACGTACTGTCCACCGTGGACCAGCAATCCCGGCTACGGATTCACCGCCACCGCCAAGTGCTCCAGTGGTACGTGGAGATTTTCACGACCAAACTCGACTACCTCAAGCCGAGGGGCATGGACACCTCCTTTGCACACCTTGGCGACTACGGCCAACTCGGGCTCACCGGCACTCTCGAGTATCAACTGCTGTACGGCGCGCCACCGCCACCGCCCGAGGGCGAGGCGGACGGGAAACGGCTGGGGGAGTCGTCATCTGGCGGCACAAGCCTCGGCGAGTACCTCGCGGAGCGCAACGAAAAGGAGGAGCAACGGCTGGAGGGCGGCTGTGTCGCGTACCTCCCCGGCAGCGGGCTTGTGGCGTCTTCCAAGCGCGTGTCGCAAGCGGTGGTGAGCCCGAGTGACGCGGAGCTGCTGGAGTCGACGTGGAGGGGGATGCAAATGCAGACACGCATCACATCGCTGGAGGCGTACGACAAGCACGTGCAGCAATGCACACAGATTGGCGTCCTCATCAAGGTCGACTCGTGGCACACGTCGCGAATGCTGCTGCGCGAGGTTTCTCGCCTCGGCACACGCAAGGTTTTTTTCCAAGTCGTCGGCGCTCGGTTCGGCAGCCTGACGCTGGACGACATTCTTTTCTTTTCCTCAGCCATCAAGGTGATCATTTGCTTCCGCACACCCCAGGCAGGTTCCGCCGATTTGGACCAGTACATTGAGGCGGCCGACATGTGGGTGCTCCACACGGACCACTTTGCGGATATCGAGCTCTTCCTCAAGTGGTGCGCGGTGGAGACGCACAAGAAGCGCGTTGCCGAGGACAAGGGCGAAGAGGAAGGCTCCGATGAGTCTGCGCAGAGCAGTCGCCGCTACATGGTTGTCGACAGCAAGCCGCCTTCTGAGACGGCCTCCACCGCCACTGACGGCGCCGCCACCCCAGCGGCAGCGCGAAAGCAGAAGCTCTTGGCCTACAAGCCATTGGCTGATGAGTAGCACAGAGGCCGTGTTGTTTTGGCCATCCGTGCAAATCACGCACAGAAAGCGAACGTGTGCATTCACAGATTTAACAGACGCAGATGAATCGCGTTGACTCCCGCTTCCGACGAGAGAAACAAACCAACCAAAAAACAAAAGAAAAAAAAGACTAGTAGAACGTCTCATAGTCGTCGAACAAGTGCAATCCTTGCCGGCCAATGGATACCGCAGAAAAAAAAAAAAACAGACACACAAACCGTCAACGGTTCTCCATGCCAGCTTGTCATACACCCTCGCCTTTTTCCGCCCTTCTCGCCAGGATCTTGCCCGTTCATCCCTGGGATTCTCATTCATCCAAGTCAAGTCACTTTGTTTGTCACCGTGTGACATTTTTATTCTTCTTTAGTCTACCACACAGTCGGTTATCTGGGCATTTTACCCGCTAGCTTTACCGTTCATCTTTTTTTTTTTTTCTCGCTTACCGCGTGCGCGTACATTTTGCGTGCGGACCCATCCCTCTTGGCTTGTGCGGCCTGATGGGATCTTCAGTCTCCTCCCTGGAGGCGGCCCAGGCTTTCTCCGCCCTCTTGACGGACCAGCCCATTGACGAGAATGTAGAGGTCATTCTCACGTGCCCACTGGGCAGCGTCGACATGTCACAGGCACTCCCCATTGAGACCATGCGCGCGCTGCGCCACCTCTACACGCGCAACTTTGCTCTTTTGCTCTACAAGTGCATCAGCCAGGTGTCCAAAGTGGCCGAGGCACGCCACACCCTCAATGCCAGCGCCAGCCCATCGGCCGAGTACTCGTCCCCCGTGGCGATGACGCGCTTCGAGACGGCTTTGCGCATTCTGCAGCGCGTGATGCCCGTGGCACTGGAGGCGGGCACGGCCTCACAGCCCACCGTACCGACCGAGCACACGGCGGCACCGCCTGCCGGCCAGCCGCACGACCCCGCGTTGCCCTCGCTGGAGGAGGCAAGCGCGCGACCGCGCACGCAGGCCACCGGCCACTTTCAACGCCTCTTCTTTGCGGAAGGAAGGACGTGCGAGGACGCGCACCCCGACGAGGTGTTCCCGAAGTTTCCCCACCAAACGCAGCACAGGGACGACAGCGGTGGTCCAATGACGCTCGGGGCCTATTTGGTGTGGGCACTCGTGGAGTGCTGCTTCACGCGCCACATTGCGCTCCCGTCCTCGGCACACGTGCCGGCGTCGCCGCAGCTGAGCGTCACGCACTCCGAGGTGCATCAGGAGCTGCTCTGGTACGCTGGTGTGGCGACAGAGGAGACGCCGAAAAGCACGCACGCCTCGGGGCTCACCCTGGTCGCGAAGTGCAAGGTGGGGCAGGCCATGCACGGCACGCGGAAGCAGCTGCTCCTGGCGTTGGTTGGCGTGCTCAGCACACCCCTGTATCACACGATTGGCTTCCGCGACGAGCTCTTCACGGAGCCCGCCCTCTCCACTTCGGTGGTGCCTCTCTTGCCCACGCTGAGTGCGTCGCTGCTGAATGCAGTCCTGACCTACATGCCCTACGGTGCCGTCCCCTACTCGAGCTACCTCGTGTCGGACGAGGAAAACGTCATTGTGGCTGGCACACGTCTTCTCTGCGCGCTGCTGTGCTACCCAGGCGCCCCGATCGCGCCACCGGCAGCGGCAGAAGCGACGCGCACGGCCGCAGGCACGCCGAAGCCCGTCGCCCAGGGCGAAGAGCGGAACCGCCCTCTGACCAGAGAGGCAGAGGCGTTGAACCATTCGGCCTTTGCGGCGGAGGAGGACACCGAGGCCGCGGAGGCCGCACCAGAGGGAGGGAAGAACGCGGCGGTTCTGCGGGCCGGGGCGTCCCCGCTGATCGAGGGGTCGATGAGAACTCAGGCGCAGCACCTCATGTCGTCCGACCCAGACGCACCGCCCTCGCCGGCTCAGCAGGAGCTGACGGTCAGACCGTCGTCGGCAGCGTCACCTCCTTCCTCGGCTTCTCCCCAGCATGGGCCACCATCACCACCATCATTGGGCGGCATCCGCCGTGTTCACAGCGCGCGCAAGACTATTTTCGAGATCACCTTCACCGAAGCAGGTTTGCTCCTCCGCAAGCTGCGACCCATTATTGGGCTCAAGATGTACGTGCGCCAAACCATCCTCCCCGACTCGCAGCGCGGGCTGGCGTCACACGACGATTTCATGATGCTGCTGTGGAAGCTCATTGACCTGTCCCCGGCGGTGAGCTCCATCTTTGCGAGCGACGCACAGGTGCTGACGTACCTGCTCCCACTGATTGAGTACGCCATGGACGCCCGCGGCAGCCCCGCGCACACGCACCGGCTGCAGCTCGTCTTATTTATTCTCCTCCGCCTCTCCGCCATCCGCAGTTTCGCCATCCGCTGCAACCAGCCCTTCACGGAGCGGATCCCCTTTCCCTTCCCCGCACTCGGACAGTCGACCACGTACAACGACGTTCTGGTGGTGGCACTCTGCGTGCTGACGGATCTGAACGAGCCGTCGTTCACGAACTTACTCCCTTCGTGTACCACGGTGGTGGCCAACCTGGCGCCGTACATTGTGTCACTCAGCGCCACCGCGTCCACGCAGCTGACCATATCCTTCACCCACGTCGCCCAGCGTTGCTTGCGCTCCAAAGAGACTGTGTGCAGCGGCGTGGATGGGATCACGCTGAATAACCTCTGTGAAAGTGCGGCGAGTATTCTCCAGTATAACCAGTCCGGCTCGCATCATTTAATCGTGGCGCTCGCACAGCACCGCAACCTGCTGCAGAAGCTCGTGGACGTGTTTCTCGTCCACAAGACCAAGGTCATACGCACGCCTTCCCCACTGCCGTTTCTCGTGGACACTTTGCAAGCCGCGGTGGCCGCCGCACAACCGCTCATCGAGAGCACTCGAATCGCTGGAGGTCCCGGAGGCCAGGACGCTGTGGTCGCCGCGACAAGCAGCACAGCCGTGCTGTCTGGCCTCAAGTATGATGAGGAGGAGGCTGTCGCGAAGCTGAAGGACCTGACCTTGGTCGGCGTCTTACCCACCCCACACCGCATCATTGTTCGCCGCTTCCAGTCAACGCGCGAGACGGACGAGTGGGCAACAGTGACGTCGTGGACCACATGCTACATGGACTTACCATTGGGCTACGCTGGTGACAACATGTCCATCCAGCTCTTCACATTCGAGCAGCCGCAGCGGGCGGTGGTTGTGTCTGATGGTGGGTCTAGTTAACACCAAAAATAGGTTATATTGCCTCTCTCTCTCTCTTTTTTTCTTTGGGTTTGAGTTTTTCTTTTTTTTTGGTCCTTCTTGCACTCCCCCCCCCCCCCCGTGCGGCCGATATCCACGCACCTTTCTTACCACTTCTTTAAAAAGAACAAAAAGGAAAAAAAAAAGAACAAATACACATCCAACAGGAATCGGTTGTCACTCAAGCAAACCAACCACATTGCCGCAGCCTCATTACGACAGTCACGCGCCGAAAGAAAAGCGAACACGTAGACGCTCTCATTCAAAAATAAATAAATGTACCCCACCTAAAAAAATATATACACGTGTGAACGAACGAAAAAAGACACGACAGCACAACTGGTGCTGTTCCCCGCTGAAGTCGGATGACATGGGAGGCGCACTGCTCTTCAACCGTACGATGACACAGTCCTTTCCTGACTACATACGTTTTTCCCTCCCCTCTCTCTCCCACATCTCTCTCTCTCTCTCTCATTGTTTGTTGCTTTGCGTGTGAACGCGGTAGTCTTCTTCTTCCCCCTTTGCTTCTCATCACTTCACATCGCGCCGTCTTCCTGACCGTGGCTTCCTCATCATACTCCAAGTACAAATCTTTTACCTTTGCTTCATCACGCATCGCGCCTGCGTTCATTGCTTCGCCGAACACAGACCCGCCACCCATCTCTCTCTCTCTCTCTCTTTTTTTTTTTGCTGTTGTTTCTCAGTGCCGTCTTCCCACTCTCGTCGACATGACCAACAACGCCTGCATCGCCACGCACGTGCCCGTTGGGCTCGAGTGCCAGGTGTGCTTTGATTCGTATCGTGAGCCCGTCCAGCTGCTTCGCTGTGGACACATCTTCTGTCGCCAGTGCGTGTCGACCACCAAGACGTCGCACTGCGCGATTTGCCACTGCGTCGTCGAGAGAATCGGCATGCCCAGTGACGCCATTTTGCTGGCGGCCGATCAGGTGCCTGTTGTGTGCAGCACGTGCGGCTGGCGTGGCACGCGCAAGGCTGCTGAGGCGCATCGGTGCAACTCTCGCGAGACGCACTCCGAGTACACGCGGTACGTCCCCACAACGGATGAGGAGTGGCTCCGCTACGCGACTTCGAAGCAGACGGGCACCATCCCCGAGGCCCAACCTGCTGCACCCCAGTGCGTCACCGGAATCCCCCTGAACTAAGAACGCAGTCCACTATACACACAAACAACAACAACAACCACCACCCTGTTAAAATGTTTTCTTTCATGCTCCTCCTTTCTTCACTTTCGAAAAAAAAAAACTACGAAAGACGGCGAACGCAAAGAAACACACCACCCACATCAGTACACGTACAAAAGGTCGTCACGGTGGAAGACGTCCGCAACTAGTCAATCCGCCCTCTTGCACGCGCACACGAAAAGGAAAATAGGTGCGTGTGTGTGTGTGTGTGTGTGTGTGTGATGATGATGACGCATCTCCAACTTTGCGCCACAGTTGTTTTCTCGCTTTTCACATGGTGAGCCTTTTTCTCGCTTTTTTTCCCTTTTTTTTTCGTCAAGTTGTCGTCACACAGTTGATGAGCCATCACAAACAAACTGACACGAACAAACGCACCCCCGTGGCCAGGTGCCGAACACACGAGGCTCTTCAATCGAAACGATTTAAGCTTCACTTTCCACTTTCCACTTTTCACTTTCCGTCTTTTCCCCCTTTTCCCTCCTTGATTGCCTCTCTCGTCCCGATTGACTACAAGTCTACAGGTCGTCGTCGGTGTAATACTGCTTAATTGGCGACGAGATCTGCGCCAAGTGCTTTTGATTTCGTTTCCTGTTTTCCTTTTTGCTGTCTTTTCCACCCATTTTTCTTTCCTTCCTTCTTTCTTTCTCCCTGCCCGTCTGGCCTTGCTCTAGGGTAGGGCCCGCACTTTTGTCCCCTTTGATTTCCACCGCCAATTACCTTCACACACTCAGACACACACAAGTGTATCCCTACTCTGGTATCTGCGTTGTCTCTCACAGTGTCAATAACCTTTTCGTGCGCAACAATGGCCGACCTCTGTATGGGTGATGACTTTAGCGAGGAGCTCACATGCGCTGTCTGCTTGGACTCCTGGAAGCACCCGGCTGAAGTTGTGCCGTGCGGGCACATTTTCTGCGAGGGCTGCATCAAGGGCATCAAAAGTTGCCCTGTTTGCCGCGTGGAGATCACGTCGACCAAGGCACCGAATCGCACGCTGGTGAACATGGCTGCCCAGATTCCGGTCAAGTGTGCCAAGTGTGGCTGGCGCGGCACACGCGAGCAGAGCTATACCCACAAGTGTAGCACCGCCCCCGCGTCCTCGGGTCCACCGGCGCAATCGCAGCCGACGGGATACCCTCCGACCACCGCTAGCACCGGCAACGGCGACAACGGTGGGTACTACGACTACGGCTTCACTAGTGGTGCACCGGCCGCGTACAACCCCCCTCCGCAACAGCCGCAGTTGCCTCAGCAGCCAGCCACGCAGGTCAGCAACGGCGGTTCCGGCCGTCCGGCTGGCCGCCGCTACGACATTATTCAGCCCACTGGTGCACGCCCGTGGGTCAACTACGGCATTGGCCAAGACGAGTACGACCAGATCGTCTCGCTGTTTGTGTTTTTTGACGAGGACGATAGCGGTGCACTAGATCGGAACGAAGTCGGACGTCTTGCACGGTGGCTGAACTTTGCACGCACGCCACAAGAAGTGGATAGCATTTTCCGCGACATGGACTACGACGGAGACGGCAGCCTTGCCCTTCCCGAGTTCCTGACCTGGCTCAAGTACAACAGGCCCGATCCGCAGTCCCTGTATGGACTTACGCAGCCGCAGTACAACACAGTGATGTCTCAATTCCACAGCTATGACACCAACCGCGATGGCTGCCTGGATATGAACGAGTTCACACGCTTGGTGCTGAACCTCGGCGACGTGCGCGATGAGATGACGGCGCAGCGGTTGTTCCGGATGATTGACCGCGACCGGGCTGGGTCCGTCAATCTTCACCAGTTTCTTCGCTTTCGCGCGGGCAAGTCGTGATTATTTTGATCAGCCGTGTTGACCAACTCGTTATCGTCGTATCTGGCGGTGGATACCACATGCTTCCTGTTCTGTCTCCTTTATTGCTTTTTTTTTTTCCTTTGCCCCTTTAAAAACAATCAAACAAACAGCGCGCCAATAATCAACAGTGTGGCGTTTCTTGCTCTTTTTTTTGTTTTTTTTTCCATTCGGCACTCATTCACCACCAACCCCTTGTACACGGAAGAGCTGGTGTGGGCACATGTGTGTCGTGCTGACGGTTCCCGGGACTGTACTCGCTCCACCGGTCAAATCCTCAGCTATCCATTTTGAACGAAAACCAGAGCATCCAGCCACAGAGTCTTTCAACAGTTTTTGGCATCACGGAGAAACGGAGCGAGCGTGCGAGAACGAGGGTGAGAGAGGGAGTGAATGGGTGCCTCGTGCGCAGTAGCCTTGTTCGTGTTTTGTCGCGGTTACTCTTTTTCCCATTCCCTCCCCTTTATGTTAAAAGAAGAAAAGTTGTTGTTGGGACTGGTGGTCTGTGAGGACGTGATCTTACGATGCAACGCAATGGAAGATCCCAAGCTGCGACTTTATAAACGTATATGAAAAGGGTGTGCGTGAACATTCGGTCCGCAGTGCTGAATCGAGAATGGCGCGCACCGGTAACTGGAGTCCGCGTCCATTGCCGTCCCCGCTTTCATCTGCTTTTTTTTTGTTCACTGAACGGAGTTGTGTAGTTGACGCCCCGACACCAGTAGAGATGGGGAGGCGTGCGCTTTCTACTTCTGCTATACGCGCCTTTGCTCCGCGCTGACACCACCTTTTGCCAGCACTCACATGACGGCTGTTAAAAAAGAAAAAAGAAACGGTCTGTGTACAATCAATCGTCTTTCGCCCCTTTCCTCCCCTTTCTCCTTCTTCCCCTATTCTATGTTCTCCGCGCTTGTGCCATCATGGGGACGCTTGCGACAAATGCACAGCGTCTCAGTAGTATATCAAACAACAGCAGATAAATCAACGCGACTTGATTTGTCGATACACCAAAACCACTGCGCTTTCCTTTTTAACATTCTTTTTTGGTTGTGTCCTCTCGTGTAAAAACAACAATAGCGATAGTAAAGGCACACGCCACAGTCATGGCCGACCTCTGTATGGGTGATGACTTTAGCGAGGAGCTCACATGCGCTGTCTGCTTAGACTCCTGGAAGCACCCGGCTGAAGTTGTGCCGTGCGGGCACATTTTCTGCGAGGGCTGCATCAAAAACATCAAGCGCTGCCCTGTTTGCCGCGTGGAGATCACGTCGACCAAGGCACCGAATCGCACGCTGGTGAACATGGCTTCCCAAATCCAGGTCAAGTGTGCCAAGTGTGGCTGGCGCGGCACACGCGAGCAGAGCTATACCCACAAGTGTAGCACCGCCCCCGCGTCCTCGGGTCCACCGGCGCAATCGCAGCCGATAGATTTCTATCAGAACGCATCGAGCGGGAACTACGGCAGCAACGGTGGGTACGACTTCGGCTTCACTAGTGGCGCACCGGCCTCGTACAAACCCCCTCAGCAACAACAACAAACAACGTCGTACATGGCACGTCCCCCGCAGCAATCACAACAGCAATCACTCCAGCAACCCCGCAACGCGCCGCCCAGCCGTCCGGCTGGCCGCCGCTACGACATTATTCAGCCCACTGGTGCACGCCCGTGGGTCAACTACGGCATTGGCCAAGACGAGTACGACCAGATCGTCTCGCTATTTGTGTTCTTTGACGAGGACGACAGCGGCACACTAGACCGGCGCGAAGTCGGACGTCTTGCACGGTGGCTGAACTTTGCACGCACGCCACAAGAAGTGGATAGCATTTTCCGCGATATGGACTACGACGGAGACGGCAGCCTTGCCCTTCCCGAGTTCCTGACTTGGCTCAAGTACAACAAGCCCGACCCGCAGTCCCTGTATGGACTCTCACAATCACAGTACAACACGGTGATGATGCAATTTCACGGCTATGATACCAACCAGGATGGCTGCCTGGAGATGAACGAGTTCACACGCTTGGTGCTGAGTCTCGGCGACGTGCGCGATGAGTCGACGGCGCAGCGGTTGTTCCGGATGATTGACACCGACCGTAGCGGGGCTATCGACCTGCATGAGTTTTTGAGCTTCCGATCTGGCCGAAGGTGAGCCCTGGAAACGCTGACAGCCGAGCGGAGGTATCGGCGCGGTGGATGGGAACAGAGTGTGTGGACTGTTGAGTGCTTGATCTACCTAGAGATGTATGTATTTTCTCAGCCTCCCTCGCCTCTCTTTCCGTCCCCACGAAGACGGACCCTGGACGACGATTCGACGCCCGTGCGTGAACCATATTTTCTGGTGACGACGTGAATGCAGTTCACACTTTTATTATTATTTTTGCTGCACCGACAGATTTTGTTTCTTGCATGTCGTGACTTATCTCGAGCACTGTTTCTCACGTTGTTGCTCCTGATTCATTTTTTCTTGTCTGCTGTGCGCCTTCCTTTCGAACCATCGTCACGCAGTTTGCTTACACCAAATATCGATCCTTCCCGAGCGAAACAGCAGAAAGAAACAAAGAGTGAGATACAGAAGCACAGTGCGTACTCTCATCTTGAAAGCACTTGCCCGCTTTCTCCTGTAAAAAAAAAAAAAGCCACTTCATGGCATGTGAAGCCATGAAACAGTTCTCGACTTGGCGTTTGTGACTTCGCTGCTTTCGACCCTGGCATTGAGCACTGTGACCCACACTTTTTGACGTGAGCCTTTTTCGGGGTTTCTTTCCCCTCTCCTCTCCCCTATCACCTTGCCCTTTTATATGGGCCACTTCTTTCTCGCTTGCGTTTCTGGTACGTCGTGGACGTCAGGTCGACGCTGACATTCTTCTCAACAATCCTTCTCACTCTTCCTGTTCCTATTCAAACAAACAACCAAAAAACAACAACAACAACAACAACGAAATTGCTTCGCTTGAAGAAGTACACACGCTTTTGTCTCCTTCCCATTTCTGATAGTCGATCTGTGTCTCTGGACATTGCATAGATTTTCCTATATAGACCCCCCCCCTCTCTCTCTCCCCGCACACACGTCCGCATAGACGATCAGGGAGAGAACGCACACACGGGGTAGAGAGAAAGAGCAAACATGCCTGGCTCTCGCTCCCCTGACCAGGATAGTCTGGCCGACTCTCCACCACCCTCATCACGGCTGTCATCGTCGTCGTCTTCGAGCTCGTCTGCGCTGGCGTGGTCACCGCTTCAGAATCTCCCCGAGCCAACGACCCGCGAGTACGCCCTTCCCCAGAGCGGCCACTTGCGTCGCCGACACGACCCACACCGCGTCCCACCGCGCAAGGTGATCTACTTTGTCGACCACTCGGTCACCGCGATTGCGTACGCGGAGGGCCACGTCATGCGTCCATCCCGTGTGCGCGTCTTGCACGCCCTCGTCCGGTCGTTGGGCCTCGATAGCGAAATGACCATCTGCCAGGCCCGCCCTGCCACGGAGGAGGAGATGAGCGCGTACCACCGTGCAGCGTATTTGGAGTGCCTACGCCGCGCTCCGTGCATCTGCGGCGACCCGTTTGACCCCTCGGCCCTCGCGTTTCAGAAGGAGTTTGACGTCCCGTTTGCCACGCGCAAGGGCGACTGCCCGCTGTTTCCGGAGGTGTGGTCGCTGGTGGCGAGCCAGGCGGGGGCCTCGCTGGCGTGCGCGGAGGCACTGATCCGTGGGGAGGCGACACTGGCGCTCAATTGGGCCGGTGGCATGCACCACGCCGCCGCCGCGCACGCCAGCGGCTTCTGCTTTGTCAATGACATTGTTCTCTGCATCCAGCGGCTTCTTCGGCATTACCAGCGCGTGCTGTACGTGGACCTCGATGTGCATCACGGCGATGGGGTCGAGGGTGCGTTTTACGGCAACGCCCGCGTGATGACGGTGTCTCTCCATCAGTTCGGCGGTGGCTTCTTCCCGGGCACGGGCGACTTTAACCAGTCGGCGCACAATGCGTCGTTTGCGGTCAACTGCCCTCTCCCGCCGCGCACCGGCGACGCGGCGTACCTCTTATCATTCCGGACGGTTCTCTCCAGCGTGGTGGAGTGCTTCGACCCGGAGGTGGTGGTGCTGCAGTGCGGCGCAGACACCATCGCCGGCGATCTGATTGGCCGCCTTTGCGTCTCCACCATCACACACACGCAGTGCGTCGCGGACATACTCGCGCTCGGGTTGCCCACCGTGCTGCTCGGGGGTGGGGGCTACCATGTCTTTCATACCGCGCGCTGCTGGGCCATCCACACCGCTACCGCACTCGGACGCACGGTGGCGCAGATGCCGACGTACATCCCCCGGCAGGACCCGTACTACATGGAGCACCGCAAGGAGTGCGCACCGCGCCGGCCCGCGCTGCAGGTCCTCCTCGACCCCGACGTGGACCACCCGCTCAGCGTCGCGGAGAGTCTCGTGTACTGGCGGCAGCTGTGCCGCAGCCTGCACGCCCAGATGCACACGGCGCGGCTCGTCCGACAGCGTTTTACGCGCGTGCTAAGCTCGGCCCGTGAGCAGCGTGTGCTGTTGCTGCGCCAGCGGAGCGCTGCACGCGACTCACAGCACCGCACTGCTCACCCGTCGCCGTCCAAGACGCCGGGAAGCGCGGACGGCAAGAGTGGCACCGACAAGAAGGCACGTCTTGATGTGTAGCCAGAGGGGCAGACAGAGATGACCTGGCCTGACGTGGACACACGCACACAGAAGAAGAAGAAGAAGAAGAACAACAACAACACACCTGGGAGATCTGCCTTGTCGACACGCACTAATGCCACGACAAGTTGAGTGAGAAAACGAAACATCGAATCACAAGCATCAACCATACTAAATAGATGCGGAGGATACACTTGCGACACTTTCAAGAGGAGTGTTCAAATCAACCCCAATAAGACAGCTCACGCTGCAAACTCTGCAGCCCTGGTGAAGGTCAGGACTGTGTCAACTGCTTGGCAACCTTGCAACTTTGATCCACCTCCTTCTTTCTCCTCCTCCTCGTCTTTTATCGTCTCGACACTCATTTGCTTCGCCATCCATCTTCTACACTTTTTTTTTTGACCACTTGAAGGAACTCAACTTTTCCTGCAAGTGTCCATCTCCTTTTTTTTTGTTTTCACCGTGCACTTTTGCTGACATTCTTTCCCGTCCATTCTTTATTTTACTTTTCTTTTTTAGCGTCTGTTTCATTCCCTTCTCTCTCTCTCTCAGTATCATGGCTACTTGCGTTGGCAAGGACTTCAACGATGAGCTCACGTGCGCGCTGTGCCTTGATTCGTGGCGCTCCCCCATCGAGTGTGTGCCCTGCGGACACATTTTCTGTCGCGACTGCCTGCCAAAGTCATCCAAGTCATGTCCGCTTTGCAGGGGCACTATTGCGTCCGTGAAGGAGCCGCACCGCTCACTGATCAACCTGTGCGAGCAGGTGCAAGTGGAGTGCCAGGGCTGCAAGTGGTGCGGCACGCGGGAGCAAAGCTACACGCACGTGTGCACGAGAAAGCCCGCCGCACCTGCCGTCACCACCGCCGCCGCCCCGAATGTCACACGGAAAACCTCCAATGTCAAGGCATCAGGTGTGAGCAACTTGTCGACGTACGACTACATGGACCAGTACGCCTTTCTGGGCGACGATGAGTACAATCTCCGCGACATCATCGATAGCGATAGTTTGGGTACGTTTGGCAAATACGGCCAAGGCAGTGACCCGTCAGTGTTTGAGCCATGGGTCAAGTACGGTATGACGCGCGCGGAGTATGACCAGTGCCTCGCGCTCTTCAAGTCCTGTGATGAAAGCAACGTGGGCTCGCTGAACTTCCCCGAGGTGTTCAAGCTGTGCCGCGTGCTGAACTACACGCACACGCCCGCCGAGGTGGCTCGCCTGTTCGCGGAGATGGACACCAACGGCAACAATCGCATCTCACAGGATGAGTTGCTGACGTGGATGTCCCAACACAAGCCAGACCACGAGAAGATGTACGGCATGTCCCTGGAGCAGTATCGCGATGCCGCTCAAAAGTTCACCCAACACGATCGCGATGGGGATGGCTGGGTCAACGCGAGTGACTTCGCCTCCCTCTGCCGTGCCACGCGTGTGGCCTCGACTGACAAGGAGGCGAAAAACATGTTCCAGAATCTGGATACAGACAGGAACGGCTTGATCAACCTCAACGACTACCTCCAGGCCTATCAATTCCGCGAACTGTGAGCAGTCCAGCCAGTACTCACAGAGGATACTCCTCGGAAAACAAGTGAGAGGGCGAGAGGGTGAACACAGGCACACATTTTTTTTTTGAACTAGCGAGCATGTCTCTCATGGCGCTCAGCCCTCTCACCTTAGTCGACTCCTTTTCTTTGTCACTTGGAGAGGCGTGATGCCGCCCTGCATCGTTCTCTCTCTCTCCCTCTTTCCCCAACTTTTTTTTTTGGCTTCCTTTTGTGCCTATACTTTTCTTGGCACTCAAATGAACACACACACACACACAGCATGAGTCCCTTCGCTCTTTCGCCTCTGTCTCTATGCTAGCGCCTTTAAGCTTCTTTCCTCTGCTCGTTTTTTACACACACACAAACTCTCCGGCGTTGTTGTCCTTCTTTTTTTTGTGCCTACTGTGGACACTCATGATTTCTTCACCACTCTTCCTCTTTGCTTGAGGGAGAGACATCGTACACCGTTCTTCGTTCGCACTTGGTCTGGCGTTGGTGCGCCAGCATCGGGCCTGTCGTCATTATATGGATCTGCGCGTCAAGAAGTCAGTTTGTTTATCTTTATCTTCATTTTTTCCCTTTTCCCTTCTCCCTTTTCTCCCTTCAACAGTGAGCAAGTATCCAAAACAATTTGCAATACGTACATGAAAAAAAAAAAAAGCAACAACAACAGCAACAACAAAAAATCCACAAATGACACGGACGTACTGCACCGGTGTTCCCCACAGCAGAGGAACAGCAACTGGACACTTGGACAAGCGGCCGGCAAGCATACGGGCTTGGCCATCAGAGCACCTCCAAAACTAGTTACTCCACGATTGTGCACATGCAATGCTCCTCTTCTCTTTCTCCTTCTTTCTACCTCTCTCTATTCGCTGGACGAACTCTCTCTCACACACGAAAAGCGACGCACATCAAGAGCGAGCACAACATATCACACCTCCCTCGTGAATAGACAAGTTCAAACACCTGCAAAACCAACATCGTCGCGATGACAGACGCCTTCCGCGACTACCAGACCCGCTCGACTCTCCTAGCCGAGCGTGAGCGCGGCCTCGATGGCAAGCGCATGTCGATTCAGGAGCTGCGCCAGCAGGTCGCCTTTCTTCAGAACGACAACAACGCCCGGCACGAGCAGCTGCAGGCTGAGCGCCAGAAGTTCGCGAGCAAAAAGGCCGCACAAGACGACAAGGTGAATGCGAAGGACACGCAGATTCGCACTCAACAGGATCGCCTTCAGATGCTGACGGAGGAGGAAGACCGCCTTAGTGCCGCCATTGCGGGCTGCGAGAATGAAATTGACGCAGCCACAGCGCAGATTGAGAAGCGCCAGGACATGGACCACACCATGCGCGAGGTCAAGGGCCGCGTCACGCAGCTCAAGTACGAGCTGGAGGAGAGGGACGCCAAGCTGATGAAGCTCGAGACGCGCCTGGCCCGCCAGGAGATGGCGACGGACAAGCGCCACGCGTCACTCGCAGAGCGCCAGCCGGACTTTTGGTTTCCGAGGGTGAGTGAGGCGGACAAATACAACAGCCTCGAGGAGACCGCCGGGGAGAGCATTCTCCTGGTAGACGAAATGGTACACTAACAGGCACACAGAGACACCGACACACCGACACAGACAAGGACCTACGAGTGCTAGATGCCCAGGCGGGATGACCACGCCGAATAGATTATTTTCGTTCTTTCCTTGGTCTGTTGTTGCTTTTCTTTCCTTCTCCGTTGTTGATTCTCTGTCTCGTTGTTGCTTTTTTCTTCTTCTCCTTGCTCTACTTCAATTGCGCCATACATGTTTTTCGTTTCCGTTTTTCTAGATACCCCATCCCCCCCCCTCTTCCGCACTGTTGACCAAAAGAAGAAGGAGTCAAAAAGAAAGAAAAAATGGTGGCTTGATGCCGCATATGTTTGCTCTTTTTCTTTTCTTTTTCTTTTTAGAAAAGTTACATTTGTTTACTTGTTTTTCGTTTTCCTTGCTCCTCCCCTCACCCTGCGATGGTAAGGGCAGTGAAAGTGTAGGAAGTTCCTCGCACAGACGCGTGCACACCGAAGAAAAATAAAAATAGTCTACACCAACAAAGTCAGTTTCAGGTGGTGAGGAGTCTGGCGCCTTCATAGAACGCCTTTGAAGTGCGGACCGAGGGCATGATAGATGCGAGGCACATACGTGCACCAAGAAGCTCGTTTCCACGGATGTGTCCCGTGGCCACGCGGTCACACCGTGTGTGCCTCTCTCTACCACCCTTTCTCTCCTTACTTGATTCGTATACTTCCTTTCGGAGATGCGCGCTTGCTCGTCATTTGAGAGTGAGGCACATTGGAAAGACCAACGGGCTTCGCTGTTACAACACATCTTTTCTTTTGCAAGTTCTTCCATATTTATTCCTTTCCTCCCAATCTTCTTTCTCTCTTAACTCCCATCTTGCACACACACAGGGACTGTGACGTATTGGCGACTCACAGAGTCTTTCCCCCTCTTTTTTTTTCTCCCACCGACAACCAGCCGCCAGGGCACCATAGAGCGTGATTGTCTTTCCTTCAAGAGAACAATCACAATACAATACACAGAGGCTAACAGAAACATACATACACATATACATTAAAGGAATCAACACACATCTCACAGACACCACCCACACACAAAAAGCAAACGCATTACAGACGATGGCACATATTCAAAAGCTCCCTCAGGACGTCATTAACCGCATTGCCGCTGGTGAGGTCGTTCAGCGTCCTAGTGCGGCTTTGAAGGAGCTCCTGGAGAACTCGCTCGATGCCGGCAGCACAACCATCCAAGTCACAGCACAAGATGGCGGGCTGGAGGTCTTGCAGGTGTGCGATGATGGAAACGGCATAGAGTGGGAGGACTTGCCACTGCTCTGTGAGCGCTACGCCACCAGCAAGCTCCGCAGCTTTGATGACCTGCAGAGCATCGCTTCCTTTGGCTTCCGCGGCGAGGCGCTGGCGTCGGTCTCGTACGTGGCCAAGGTGACTGTGACAACCAAGACCCGCGCGGGCCCTCGCTTGTCCAGACCCGAGGCCGCCGCGCCGTGTGCCACCGGTCCCTGCCCGCCGCACCTCGGAGGCGAGGTGGCGTGGAGAGCGACGTACCTGGATGGCCAGCTCACGCAGCCCGCACAGGCGTGTGCCGGCAACGTGGGCACTGTCATTCGCGCGGAGCGCATGTTCTACAATGCGTCTGTCCGGCGTGGGGCGTTGCGGGCGTCGGAGGAGTGGAGCCGAGTCGTAGATGTCGTCTCTCGCTATGCCCTCGCCTTTCCACACGTCGGCTTCTCGTGCTCTCGTGAGGGCGGTGGTGCGGGCGGAGGAGGTGCAGGTGGTCGTGGCAGTGGTGGCGGTGTCGTCTTTCCCAAGGGGTCGGACACGCTGAAGAACATCCGCGTCTCGCACGGCAACGCGATTGCCTCGCACCTCCATCCCATCTACCACTTCGACAGCAGCGTGGTGGCGCACATGGCACCGCCCACCACATCGACGACCTTGGCGGTGGAAACCTCCGCGGAGACCTTGGCGCGCGTCAGCTCCGCCGCCAAGTACGTCCAGGCTCTCCGTGGCGCCCCGGGCGAGGGCGTCTTCACCATCGCCGGCTTCGCCAGCGACAGCACCTTGCTCAATCGCAAGTCCTATCAGTGCCTGTTCATCAACAACCGACTCGTTGAGAGCCACGCGGTCCGTAAGTGCGTGGAGGCCGTGTACAGCAGCGTGCTGACAGGCGGGAACAAGCCGTTTGCCGTCCTGTTCATCACGGTGCCGGCCGAGCGGCTGGATGTGAATGTGCACCCCACCAAGAAGGAGGTGTGCTTGCTCGACGAGGACCTGATTATTGCGAAGCTGGCCGAGCTGCTTCGTGCGTGCGTGCTGCAGGCCGCCAGTGCCCGCCAGCTTGACATGCTGAAGCTGCAGAACACCACCGCCGCAGCGTTGAAGGCGTTTCGCCCCACCGCACCGCCAGCCACGACCACGGCAGGATCTGCCTCGGCGCAGCAAACACTCGGCATGCTTAGCGGCCACCCTCCCACCACCACCACCACTACTCCTAACACCAACAACAGTCAGTTGGACACGCGTACCACCACCAGCAGCAGCACAGAAATTTTGTCTGTTCTCCACGATCGTGCGGCCCGTGGCGTGGCCCCGTCCCCGCTCACGACCCACAGCGCCGCCCAACCCTCGTTTTCTTCGTCACAGGGGGCTGGACGCGCATCGGCGAACGCGCTGGCCGGGTTCGGCAATGGCGGCATCATTGTCGCGCCCTGCACGGTCGTGCGAGTGGAGCCGCAAAAGGGTGCTCTTGACGCGTTCTTTTCGAAAGCAAAGACGGCCTCCTCCAGCTCGCTGATCAGCAGTGAGCCAAAAGCCGGCGTGAGCACCGACAGTGTGGACGTCGATGCTGACGATGATGCGGAGATGATCGTGCCGGCCACCACAGGGACTGAGGACACCACGACGGCCACGACCGCTTCCCCCTCCGTACTTGACTGGCAGAGTGTGCTCGACTCGATTCGCCCTGTCACCGCGCCGTCGAAGGGCACCGCAGACACCGCTCAAGGAGATGCGGAGGAGGCTGAAGTGGCAACAGGGGGAGAGGCCGACGAGGATGAGCGGTGGAGGGCGGGCGACCCCACCGCCGCAGAACAGGCACCGCCTGCCTCGGCGAAACCTTCTGGCGTGTACGTGCTGGATGACGAGAGTGACGACGAGGACGAGAACGACAAGAGCGCGCTTTTGCGCGACTTCCAGCGATTCCGCGAGCGCACCACGGCACCGCCTACTGATGCTGCTGCTGCTGCTGCTGCTGCGGTCGACGGCGACGCCGACAATGACAATGCCCATGCTGTGGAGGCCACCTTGGCAGTTGGGGAGACACCGATGGAAACCACATCTCTCCTTGTCGGCGTGCCAGAGGTGGAGACGCACGTGCTGACGAGCGTGGCCGCGATCGCGGAAGGGCTTCGCCGCCGATCCAGCGCGGCCGCGCAGTCGTTCTTCCAGCACCTGGCCCTGGTCGGTGTTGTGGACGCGAACGCCTTCATGGCGCAGTCGGGCACCTCGCTCTACCTCCTCGACACCCTTCGCCTCGTTCGCGAGGTGGTCTTCCAGCGTCTCTTTCTCCGCTGGGCAGACCCCGGGTTGCCACGGATGGCGGCCCTGACGCTGTCAACACCGCCCTCGGTGGAGTCGCTGCTCCTGTTCGCACTCGCGCACGATGGGGCGGGCATGGCGGTCTGCGCGCGAGCCCCGCTTGCGCTTCGCGAGGCGGCCGTCGCGGCACAGCGTGAGCGCCAAGGACGTAAGCGTACCCGTCCGGCGCCGCTCTCCGGCCTCAGCGTGAGCCCCACGACGAACCACCTCCCCACTTCCCCAGCCGAGCGTCGGCGCAAGGTGGAGTCGCTGCTCCACGACGCAACGTATCGCGCACAGGACACGCACGCCAGCCGCGTCAACGACGAGGAGCCCGAGGGTGATGGTGAGGCAAGTGCCTTGGCGGCCCTGAGCTGCGCAGAGCTCGCGGCTTACTTGTTTACAGCACCTGCCACCAAGGACGAGCACGGAGAGTCGGCCCCTACTCCGACGAAGAGCGCGCGCCGCTACGTGAAGCGCCTGGTCCGCCGCCTCAGCGCCTGGCGCGACATGCTGAGCGAGTACTTCGACGTGGTCCTCTCCGCCGATGGCCGGGTGCTGTCTCTGCCGTACGTGCTCAACATCTCCTGGCCGCCGAACCTGCGCGCGCTGCCGCTGTTCTTGTGGCTCCTGGCGGAGGATGTCCCGTTCCCGACCGGCTCCTCGTCTTCCGCCTCCCCTTGCTTGTTGGTGGACGCCTCGCCGTGGACGGCATCATCACCTGATGCGGTGCCCGAAGACGCCACGCACGACGCCACTGAGGCAGCGCGGGCCGTGGAGGAGGAGGTGCTGTGCTTCACGGCGATCGCCAAGCACGTGGCCGATACCCTCTACGGCATCACCTCTCTGCCAGTCGCGGCAAAACCCTCGGCCGGCTCGCCAACGACGCAAGGGCCGCCGCTGGCCAGTTCTCCCGAGTCTGGCTGGCTGGACACCAACACAACGGCTCTGCCGACGGTCCAGGAGGGCGTGGAGATGGCCCTGATGCCGTGTTTGAAAAGCAAGCGTCTCTTCTATCCCCCTGCGGTGCTGCTCAGTGATGGCACGCTGCAGTCGATTGTCTGCGTCGAGTCGCTCTACAAGGTCTTTGAGCGCTGCTGAGCACTGTGTGTTCCTCTGTGCTCTGTGCTCTGTTCTCTGTTCTCTGTTTTTTTTTTTTTTTGCTGCCCCCATGTACGTGTTATTCATCACGTGACTGGTAAAATATTTTATTTTTGCTTTCCACATTTCCCCAAAAGACTCCATACCGCGTTCACTCTCTCTCTCTCTCTCCCATGCACAAACACACCCGCACACCAGCTGCCACGTCTGTTTCTCCCACTTCACAGTCCTTCTCTTTCCCACTCCTCCGTTTTCTATTTTTTCTTCTTGTGCGCACTCTTTCTAGTTTTCCGTTTTTTTTTGTTCGACCTTTCACAGAGGGAGGGAGTCGGCCATAGATACAAAAACACACACACACCTCCCTCTCTTCGTTCTTCGTTCTTCTTCCTTTTTCTTTTCTTCTCCCCACAGTGACGGAAACACTGACCATGCGGTCGCCACAGAAAGATCAAGTGACGTCGCACGGGTCTGAGGCAGTGGCGCCGAGCCGCACGCCACCCAAAGCGCAGCGCCCCAACCCCACCACCACTGCAGCCGACGCCTCCTCGCCCACACCCTCACAGGGCACCAAACGTCGGCACAGCACCATCTCAACAGCATCCTCGTCACCCGCCGCTGCCGTGGCGACGACCACTCCCGTGACAGCCGGGCCAGTGGACAACAACGCCACCCCGACCACCACCTCCGCTGTCTCTGGCGCGAAGAGTGCGGCGCCGCGCAGCAAGTCAGCCTCGGCGGCCGTCACCACGCGCCTCGCACGGGCCACGCTGAAGCCCGCGCGGAGTGCCGCCACCACCACCCACCGCACGGCCAGCGCCGCTACCCGGACCCGGCGCGGCTCTGTGCTCTGTGCCGCCAGCGCCAGCGCCACAACGACGGGTGGTGTTGGTGCGGAGACCGGTGGTGCCGCCTCTACGGTAGCGGTGGTGCCGTACTTGCGACCCGCAGGCACACCCATTGTCCACGTGCGCATCCGCCCTCTTCTGCCGTACATGGGCGAAACAGTGGAGCAGCGCAAAACGTGGTTTCTGGACGCGGAGAACTTGATTGTGCGTCCTCAGCCACGCAACGTGCACACGGCGACCTCGTCCCTGACCTCGCTCACGGCCTCTGCCGCCTCGCCGATCATCCCCTCCCTTTCTCTCTCTGGTGCCGCAGCGGCAGCGTCCACCGCCTCGACCACGACGGCCGTGACAGCGGCAGGCGCCGGTGGCAATGCAGGCAACAACGGCGGCGGTCGCTCGCCTCGCAAAGGTCTCCTTCGCGGCTCCGGCACCACACCCCCCACCACGACCGTCCCCTCGCAGGCGACGTCGCTTTCGAACACGCGCACCGCGCTCGACGCCGAACTCGCGGCCGCCAGCAGGGAAGACGCTGACGGCACGGCGGCCTCCTCCTCTCCACTGCCGATTGCCACACTGGGCAGCAGCAGCAGCACCACAACGACGGCGGCCACGGCAACGTTTGGCAATGCCGGTGAGCTGCACTACCGCTTCGAACTTGTGCACAGCGAGGACACCAGTCAGGAGGAGGTGTTCGAGGAAAGCGTGGCGTATCTTGTCGACGAGGCCCTGCTCGGCCAGAACGTGGCGATCCTCTGCTACGGCCCGACCGGCAGCGGCAAGACGTACAGCATGATGGGCGACCCTCAGCCACGCACCCGACGCGCTACTGCGTCGGCCGCAACCGCCCTGGCCAGCGACGAGCCGGCCATCTCTTCGTCACCCCCTTCGCCCGCCACGACGACGACGACGACGACCACCACCACGACGATGGTCAGCGGTGGATTCAACGAGTCTCCCGCGACGGATGCCCTCTCCGAGACCCGCGTGAGCAGCCTCACCGCTCTCGATGACAACGAGGAGGAGGAGGACACGGACGACATGGACGACATGGACGACGGCCGCGCACACACGGAGCGCGGCACCAAGCCTGGCCTCTTGCCCCACAGACGCACTGCCAGTGGGCACCTCGCCAAGAAGGGCCACAAGGCGGCCTCATCCACGCCAGCCGACGCCGCCGACGCGACACTGACGGCGACCGCGGAGAACAGCGGCTGGGTGACTGTGAACCGCCGCCACACCCACACGACCGCTCCTGCCACCGGCGCCCACGCCGTTCAGCGTGGCCCAGCTTCTTCCCCGGTGCCGGTGCAGACCCCAGCGGCCTCGCGTCAGCTGGTGAACTCGGAGATGGGCATTCTACCACGCCTTGTCGGCGCGCTCCTGGAGCGCCTCGGAGAAACCGTGGTGCTACGCGCGGGCACTGGGGGTGGTGCGCACACGCCGAGCACACGGACGACGCTCGGGACCGGCACGAATGACTACGGCGAGGGCGAGGGCAAGGGGGACGACGCGGAGGCCCCGTCGAGGGACCTGACACCGCGCAAGGCGCCCAAGACATCCGCCGGCGCATCCACCGCGTCCCCACCGTCCAATGTACGCGTGACGCTCTCCTTGGAGGATATTCGCATGTACGGCGTGGAGCTCTACCTCGATGAGGTGTTTGACCTGCTCAGCTCCAAGAAGCAGCCCGTCTCGCAGCTCGGCGACACGGGTGGCCTCGCTGCCCTGTGCCAGAGCCTCGATCGCGCCAACCAACGGAACCAGACGGGCGGTGGTGGCGGATGCGCGATTCGGACAATGAGTGATCTGCGCGCAGTGAGCCGCCTCGCACGACGCAACCGTGTGACCGGAAGCCATCAGCGCAACGACAGTAGCTCCCGCTCGCACGCGGTCTTCATTCTTCAACTCGGCTTTGATCTCGTGATGGACGCCGAGGACAACAGCACAAACACCACCACCCACACCACCACCGCAAGTGCTGCGCACGGCGGCGACGAGAGCCACAAGGCGCAGCCAGCTAGTCGGGGCCGCAAGGCCGCCGCCCCGGTGCCCGCCAGTGGCCCGACTCGGCAGCGCGTGCACTCCTTCGTGGCCATGGTGGACCTCGCCGGGTGCGAGCGAGTGAAGGAGACACAGGTCGCCGGCACCTCGCTCAAGGAGGCGCAGTACATCAACAAGTCCCTCTCCGCGCTCTCCTCGGTGGTCTTATCCCTGCACCGCCGCTCACAGCATGTCCCGTACCGCGACTCTAAGCTGACGCGCCTCCTTCGCCCCTGCCTTGAGGGCGGGCGTGTGCTGACGCTGGTACACGTCGCACCGTGCTCGAGCGGCGACTCGATGAACGCGCTCAAGTTCGCGCATCAAATCCGACACACCATGGTGAAGCCTCACAACTACCTCTCGGGTGCGAATCAGGACGCCTTGCAGAGCATATTTGAAGGCCTGATGGACCCGGCGCAGGGCAGGCTCGAGGAGGCCGTTCGCAAGACGCAGCAGGAGTATGAGCAGCTCTGCGCCGAGGTGCGCGTGGCGTTGTTTGCACGGGCCGCGCAAGAGCCCTGCCTGATGCTGGTGAAGGAAGGCCCTGGACTGCTGATGACCGCCGCCTCGCGGGCCGCCTCCACTGGCGGCCCGGGTCATCGTCGTAGCGACCGGTGCCTTTCTGGACGCACCACGATGGAACTCAGCTCCCAAAGCCGCAGCAGCAGCAGCGATTGCAGCAGTAGCAGCAGTACCTGTGACAGTCGTGATCACGGCAGCGGCTCGTCCACGCTGAACGTCTCCGGTGAGGACGATGACGTGGAGGGCGGTGGCGAGGCCGGCAGTGGGCTTGCCGGCGCGGTGCCGAGCCTGTCCTCGCTCCATCGTCTTCTCCAGGCCTCGCAACCCGACGCGCGCACCGATGAGGCTCGCTTTATGGCGCCCTTCACCACCGAGCTCGCGCTGCCTGCGAATGCGACGCGCGAGGTTCGGCGTGCCTTTCGCATTCACACGCTTGCGAGCCGAGATCTGGCGTCTCGCATGGCACGCGACGAGGCCGCACTGCGTGCGGCAGCCCGCGAGGTGCACTTGGACACGCGCCGCGCGGTGGAGGTGCACCAGCGCACCATTCTGCAGAAGGCCGAGGGCCTCCACGCGAAGCTCGAGGACGCGCGGCAGCGTCATGGGCGGCTCGTGCAGGAACGCATGAGCCCCGTGCCGTCCGACCCGTACGCGCAGGAGCTGACCGCACAGCTGAAGAGCACCAACGACGGGGTCGCCGCCGCCAGCCGCGAGCGACAGCAGCTCATGTCGCTGTTGGCGGCTCTGCGTCAGCGACTGGCATTGCAGGACGAGCTGGAGACCACGGCGGACGAGGAAGTGGCCGAATGGCGCGGCAAGCTCCGGCACGTCGGCACCGCTGCTGCCGCTGCTGCTGCTGCTGCCGCTGGTGCTGCCGCCAACAACAACAACAACGGCAATTCAGCACAGCCAGTCACGCCCCGTCGTAGTGGCAGTGGGCCTGAGAGCGTGGGCCTCACCGCGAGCTACGCCGCTCTTCTCGACGGCCCCGAGGACGCGGAGCTCAAGGACATTCACCAGCTCCAAGTCCAGACCGCGCGGGACTTGGCGTCTCTGCGGCTGGAGACGGCCTGCTTCGGCATGGGTGAGGCGATCTGGGAGGGCTTGTGGGCGCGGACTATGCGACAGGAGCTGCACATGGCCATGTGGGCGGAACGGCGGCTGATGGAGCACGTGCTGCTGCAGGACGCCGCGCTGGACATCATTGTGGACTCGGCAGACACCGACGCCGCGACGGCGATCACGACGGAGGCGGGCGGCATGATCGTGGAGGACAACGACACCGAGGCCCCGGCGAGCGGCAGCGCCAGGCTGGCGCGGTCCGATCTCTCCCCACGCAAGACACGCACACCGCGTCGAGGCAGCGCGGTCGACGCGGCGAGCAAGTCCGCCGCCGCTGCGGTGGTGGTGGCCCGCCAAAAAGCACTGATACGCGCCTTTATGCACAGGCGTGCCGAGGCGCGCCAGACGCACGAGGCGGCCGCCTCCTCCAGTGACGGCGGCGAGCTCATCTCCCCTGCGCGCGCGACAGCGGCCGTGCCGAGCGATCAGCCCGCGCTGTCGGACGCCGGCCCGCTACATCGTGGCGGTGGCGTGCGTCGCACCAGCCGTCCGACCACCGCGCTCAGCACGACACCCCCGCCCACCTCACCACCCTTTTCAGGCCCCACGCTCTCCACCGCGTCGACGTGTACCACCACCACCAACGCCGCTCTCGGCGAGGTCATGACGAGCGGCAGTGGCCTGGCGGCACTGACGGCCGGGCAGACACCGAACCCGCTGACGGCGCTCGTGGCCGCCGCACAGGCCTACCACCGCACGCCGTCGCGCCGAGCCAGCCTTCCCGCTGGCCTGCACACGTCGCGGAGCCTCACGTCGAGCCTCGAGAGCGCCGTCGTGCAGGCGTCTGGCCTCGCGAGCGGACCGCCAAGTCAGCCGGCCGTCAGCACGATTGCCGAGACCCCCGCGGCGCCGGAGGCTGGCGTACCACCGGCGCTGCCCGCCCCGATCAGTCTCGTCGGCACGTACGGTGATGAATTGGCACTGCAGCGGGCGAGCGTGCTGCGCCTGTGGGAGGAGGGCATTCCCTGCGAGGTGTGCTGTCTCGGCGACCGTTTCTCGACCATCTGGGAGCGTTTTTTGAACCCGTCGGCCTCGTCACCGGTGCTGGCCAAGGCGGCCGCTACGGCTGCCACTGCCGCCGGCCGCTCCTCCGAGACGACGCCACTGCGTCTGCACGGCACCAGCCCGTCGGCCTCGACACCGCCGCAGTCCGCCGCCAAGCGCACGCACATCGAGAAGGAAGACGACGACGACGATGACGAAGGCGAAAGCCTCATCGGGGGCGAGAGCGAGGGCCGGGCGAACACCATCGACGACACCGGCCCCACAGAGGAGGAGGCCGCCACCGCGACGCTCATGGCGACCCAGTGGGGTCGTCTGCGACTGACACGGTCGTCCAAGGCACCGCACGCCTTTGCACTCGAGTTTGTGTACCTCAAGGAGGGTGGTATTCCTCTGCCACGCAACGTCACCGAGGCCCTCGCCGCCCCACTGGCCCAGCGCAAGCGCGATGCCCGCGAGGAGCTGCTGGACTCGCTGCCGTCCTCGCACGATCTGCGGCGTGGGCTGACCCCGCCTGCGTCCTCCCCGGCCGCGCTGCGCTCGCCGTCGGAGGCGGTGCCGTCGAGCGAGCGCGAGCGTCGACTCTTCGCGATCCCGCTGTCGGAGCCCGAGCTCACCCTGCACGCGCACGTGCTGGAGGCCGGCGTGGCGACGGCCAGCCCCTACTGGAGCACGCGCCGGAGCCGCGTCCGCTGCCGTCTTGATGACACCGCGCAGGTCGCGCTGGAGCTGCAGCACGTCCCGATCACGGGGGACGGCGGGGCGGCCGCCAAGACCGGCGAGGACAGTGCACCGACGGGCCCTGCGCAGCGCTCGCCGCTCAAGACGGGCAAGAGCGGACAGACCGCCGCCTCGCCGCCACCGAGCCGTGGACGTCGCGCAATTCACGTCCCGAGCACGCAGCCTCCACCAGCGCCGTCGAGCGCCACCACCACCACGGTGACCGCGTCCGCAGCCGATGGAGGCGGTCAGTCCCCACCAGGCGGGCGGCCGCACTCGCTGCAGTCGGTCACGACGGAGAGCGACGCGCTGCGGAAGCGGGCGGTGCGCATGCGCAACGTGGTGCTCGCGAAGCGTCTTCAAGGCGGCTCGGAGCTGCTGCTGCCGTCCAGTTGCATTCTCGGCAACCCGACCGCAGAGGGCGCGTGCACGCTGCTCTTGCGCTTTCCGACCCCGCACTTCTCGACCTGCACGCGGCTGGAGAATGTGGAGACGGTCGTGGCGGCGCTATGCGGTCTGCTGAATCCTACGCATGTGCCCCCACCGCCCCCACCGTCGGCGGCACGCGCCGGGGCTCCAGTACTGCCCTCGGGCAGTGCTCTCCGCAGCCCCCGTCATGCCTCCACAGGCAGTGGCAGCATCCCTCACCACAACCTTATCGTCACCAGCGGCCGCCGCAGTGGCAGTGGCAACAATAGCCACACCAATGGCAGCGGCAGCGGCAGCGGCCGACTCTCGGCCCGCCAGAGGCGATCTTCCGAGGCGACCGCACCGGCGACGATCGCGCCGCCCACGCCCTTTGCCCTGACCACCGTGCACGGACGGACCACGGTGCAGTACACCTTTGCGCACATTCCACGCCTTCTCGTTGACCCACACGCCCTAGACACGACCGACACTAGTGGTCATGGTGGTGGTCATGGGGGCGGTAGTGGGACGCCGTCTGGTGAGCTCGGCAAGACAAGGCCAGATCACGCCGAGACGATCACGTTGGTCGACCCGCTGACCCCGCCCTCGTCCATGGCGACCGGTGGCGGAGAGGCGGCTAATAGCCCCGCTCGGGGCGGCAGCGTCGCGTCTTCCGCGACTGCCCGGGGCCTGCGAGGTGGGACCGGTGCCTTGTTGTCTGCGCGTCCGCACGAGGCCTCTGGACGACGCCGCAGTCTGCCGCTTTCACTCGCCCATCCTGTCAACACATCAACGCACACCACCACTGCCACTTCGGCGGGCAGCAGCGCACTGCGGACGCACGGCCGCTCTCACCAGACCTACGGCCCGACCGCGGCCCTGGCCGTGACCTTTTACTTCCCAGGCTCTCTGCCACCGACAGAGGTGGTGATGGCTGCTGCTGCTGCTGCTGCTGCCACGAGCCCATCTGCGAAGGTGGACGACACCCGCGAGGATTCCCAGTCGGCGGCGCTGTCCGTGGCGAGCGCCAGCAGCGCACCCCTCGCCGTACCGCCGCTGACACTGACCGCGGTCTCCTCGTTCGGCGATGTGGAGTCCATCTCCCTGACCCCGTCCCTGACTTCACCCTCCGCAGGTGCGAGTGGGGCGGCTGGCGGTGGTGTCGAGGGCAACCATCGCGAACGTCGGCGATCGATCCTGTCGGCCTCGGGTGCCGGCGCCTCGCGTCACTCGCGCCTGCGCACACCGCGGGCATCGGGCATGGCCGCTGCCGACGCCTCGACCTCCTCCGCGGTGAGCGCGCCAGCCCCGCTGTCCGTGACCCAAGGCGGAGATCCGACCACGTCCGCAACAGCGGCTGGTGGACCCGCTGTGCTGCCCCCGGCCGCGCGGACGGAGCTCTACCAGATTCAGCAGGCCGCCGAACTTGTGCAGCAGCTGAGGGCGGTGACGGTCGGTGGCGAGGCCCTCGACGGTCGACCAACCACCATCACCACGACGACCACAACCACACCCGGTCCGCCTCGTCGCACGCCCACCTCCACCTCCACCGCCGCTGCGGCTGCGACAGCACCACGCGATGCGCTCATTGCCCGTGGACTGCATCAGCTGCAGACCTTCCGACGTCGTGTCCGTGCTGTGGTGAAGCAGCAGACCTTCGACGCCGAGGACATCAAGGACGACTTCGCCGGCGCGTTCCAAGTCTCCGAGGGCGAGTCCACCGCGGTGGTGGCGACCCCCCTGGCCGAGGTGCGTCAGGAGGCGCTCGTCACGATTGGCGTGCAACTTCCTGGCGTGCAGCTGCCGGTGGCACGGGCCGACACTTCCCCATTGTCCTCGCTGCCGGAGACGGCCGTGATGCCCGCGCGAGGCGATGTGTCGGTCGCGCAGGGCCGCGAGCTCGGCAGCTTCAGTGTGCCGTGGACGGTCTGGCAGTGGGCGTACCGCTGGCGCCAAGTCTCGCAGTGCTACACGGCGGTGGCGCAGGCACAGCACCGGCTCTACACCATGCACGGCGGCGGACCCGCAGGGGAGATGCTGATCACCACGGCGATCCCCGCCAAGAGCGGCAACACGACCACCACCACGACGGACGCGGCGGCGACTGGGGCGGGGCGTGGCACGTACTGGACACTGACCGAGCACCTCGCCGGCATCACCCCGGCCGCCGCTTCTGCCGGTGGGGGTGGTGGGGGCGGCAACAGCCCGGAGGGCGGTGTGGGTGGCGGCTCCCCGCTACTCCGTGCACCGCCGCTGCTCCCCTCGACCTCCGACGATGACGACGACGACGACGACTTTGCGTACACGTTCGGACGCGGTCGGTGGAGCGACGAGGTGGCGATGGGCGGCGTCAGCGCACCGGCTAAGACAGTCTGGCTTCCTGAGATTCGCTTCGCCAGCGTGCCGGCGTTCCTCGACATGGGCCCGTCTGCTGGACCCACCGCGTCATTGAGCACGAGCGCGGAAAAGGCGAACGCGACACCACCCAGCTGCGCACGACGACTGTGAGCGGCGACTCTTTCTCTCTCTCTCTTCTTTCCCTGGCCCTCGTCCATGGCTCTACAATACCACAGCACCGAGGCCACACACAGGAAAGGGAGGGAACATGAGGTGGGTACGGTAAGCACAACACTGTGCATGAGACTGCGAGAAACACCTCTTTCTCTCCAGCCAATGACAGCGACAACTGAGTGCGGTTCATTGGTGAATAGGGTTAATCAACACGATATCGTCTGCGCTTCGCGCCCCTCTTTTTTCCCCTCCAGTTCACGATAAACTACTCATTCGACTAGATTTAGAGAAAGAGAAAGACAAACCACACACAATCCACCCGAAAAAGGAGAGAGAGCACATCTATCCTCATGTGTCTGCCAAATGTTGTCCAGACAAGGGGCATATTTTGAAAGCAGCACCATCTGATACCCGTATCGCGTGCGTACGAGAGGAGACCTTCCAAAAGGTGGCACCTGTCGTTACATGTTGCGGCAAGCCAATGAAAGCACCAGTATAAACATTCTTCACACCGTGACCTCTTGTTCCTTTTCTCCCCCCTACCTTGGGCTGGTCTGCGGGGAAATGTCAGCGAGAAATTCAGCGATCCGTCCCCATCACAACACTACTCTCTCTGTTCTCCTTGTCTTTTCCTCGCTACACACACACAAAAAAAAAAGGAAACTGCGGAAGCACACGTGTCTGCATCCGAACCTCGAAACGAGTCTTGCTATTTTTCTTCCTTTTGTTGTTTTTACCGTTTCCACCACTTAGATTATTTTTGACACCACTCTCACAGACACTGCATGGCCACTCACATTCGGCGTGTGCAGCTCGACGCATCGAGCAGCAGCAGCGATGACGACAAACCCGCCCGCCAACGCCCTAGTGGCCTGCGCGAGACCCTGACGGCCACGTCGTCCTCGTCCTCGTCGCTGAGCAGCAGTCGCACACCCAGTCGGCCGGCAGTCGTATCCGCGTCAGTGGCGGCACCGCCACCACCACCCGCCTTGTCGCATCCTGCTGTCTCTGCCTCCACGAGCAGCACCGCGCTGTCCGTCAGCGCCTCGCTCGCCCCCACGCCGCACAAACCCACCAAAGTTAGTGTCGCTGCAGCGGCATCGACAGTTTCCACGTCGTCGATCTCGCAGAAGCAAGACAAACCACTGCCACTGCCCGCCCGCAAATCGTCCAAGTTGATCTCGCCTTCGTCATCGGTGACATCCACCGCATCGGCCGCTTCGCACAAGGCACCGGCGGAGAGGCTCGTTGCGAAGACAGCGACGTCCTCTTCGTCTTCCTCCACCACCATCGCACCGACAAGGCTGCCCGTGCACGCGCCGTCGCTTGCCCTGCCTGCGGCATCAACAGGCACATCCACCACCACCACCGCTGCCACCACTAGCGCTGCCGCTGCGAGTTCTTCCCTGCGACCGCCGTCGCCCCCCGTGCTCCGCCGGCTTCCCAGTCCCGACACCAGCAGTGACTCGGACGTGGCTGTGCTGGCGCCTCCACCCCCACCACAGCACGACCCTCCGCGACCACACCAGCCATCGACAACCTCGTCACCCCCACCCCCATCGTCGAGCGCGGGTTTCACGTTTGGGTTTCGAAAGCCCGACGCAACCGAGCAGTCTGCCGTACACATGGACAGCGCATCGGCGCCACTACCCGCCTTCACACCGCGTCCGACCTTCACCGCGACGGCGGCAGCCCCTGCGCCGATGATTGTCGCGTTTGAGCGCAGCACGGGCGTGGCGGGGGCGTCGACACCCTTGCGTGAGCGCCGGGCTGATGGCGCGCGACGCAGCCTGCCCTCGCTGTTTTCCGACGAGACACCAACCCCCAAGGCGGTGCGTGCTGCCCCTCCTCCCGCACCACCCCCGCCGACGATCGCGTCGACAGACGATGGCGCGGCTGTTGCCGCTCCGACGGCCGTGCGCCGACTGCGCGCCGCCTCTTTGTCCTCGTCCTCGTCCTCGTCGTCTTCGGCCTCCTCGACAGGCACACCCCGCAAGATTACCAAGGCCTCGGCGGCCTCTGCGAGGCTGTCCGATGACGAAGCCACTTCTGACGAGGACGGGCACGTGGCGGCTGCGGCAGCGCAGTGGGACGTCGGTGCCGGCGGCGTCAACCGCGATGCGGAGCGGGCCCAGACCCCTGCCCCTGTAAAGACTTCCGCCTCCTCCGTGCCACCACCGCAGCCGTCCGCACCGGCCACAGATGCCGCGGAGACAGTCGCAGCAACAACAATAACAACAACAACAACGACAGCGCCCACCACGACGACGGCGGCTCGGTTCAATCGTGTGTTTGTCGGTCCTCCCGGTGGAGAGCCCGAGGCCCCGCGCACATGGGGGCAAATCGCCGCCCCGACGGCGACGTACGCACATCGGCACCGCCACGACATGAACACACACGAGCTGTCCAACACCACCACCACCGGTGTCGCCACCCACTCCTCAGAGGCGATGGGCAGACGGCGGTCGGCGGCCACTGCACCGGACGGCGCGCTGCTCTCCACGGAGGCAGAACGACTGGCGCTCGATGACACGCGCCTGACGCGCAAACGGATGAGCGTCACAGCACGACTGGCATCGATCGAGCCTAGTCGTGCTGAACCCACGCAGGGCTCCTCGGCGGCTGCTGTGGCGGCGGCTCTGCCACTGCCGACCTCGACACCAACAGCAACAGACCTTGGGGCGGATGGCTTGCCGAGCGGCCGCAGCGGGGCCTCGACACCGGCCCCCGTTGCCCTGGCCGTGGAAAGCGAGGAGGGACGACATGATGAGGGCGGTGAGGCGTCATCAGCGGCCGCCAAGGCCCGTCGTCTGGCAGCGGTGCGGACCACGACCATGAAGGTGCGTCGCTTGCTCGAACCTCGCCTGACCATCGTGAGTGATGTCATCGCGGACCGCGGCAATCAGGACGGCCAGTTCCCTCCTCCGTCGCTGCCGACGACCACGCGCACCAGCTCACTCAGTGACTGGCTGCTCGTCCCTCGCCTGCCGGCCGCCTCCGCCTCCTCCTCCGTCCTCTCCACAGGCCAGGGGCCATCCTTCTTTGTGGACGCGACGAGCACTGGCGGTGGCGGCGATGACGTGTGGTTTCGACGCACGCCGCTCGGTGAGGCCGCGTGCTCGACCGCGCAGGCCCGCGCGGAGGTGGTTGCCCGTCGCACCCTTCAGCGCCGCTGCCACGGCCGCCCAGGCCAGGTCATCGGCGCCGTCTATTCGGCCGATGCGACGAGGACGGCTCCTTTGGACATGCCGTGGACGTCGGCGTGGCGTGCCGACGTGCTCGCCCGGCAGTTCGGCGCCCCGGCCCGCATCACCGTGCCGGCCCCGATGCCGACGCCGTCGCCTTCCACGGCTCACCACCAGCCACAACACCTGTACACGAATCCCGTGGTGTGGAGCGGGGAGGGCAGAGCGGCGGCGAGCGGCACGTTGGATGGGCACCGGCTCGACAGGCGCACCTCTTCACACACGACAGCATCGGGCGCGATGCCCCCGTTTGGTGTCACACAGAGGCCTCCACCCACCTCTTCCGCCTCCGCCTCTGCTACTGCTGCTGCTGTGAGCGCCACGTCCACCACGGAGGCGAAGGGCCGCCAATCGGACTTGTTCCGCGCACCGCCAGCGTGGCGAACATCAACGACAACATCATCATCATCGCGTACACGTCCTGGCGAGGCGGCGGCGGCGTGGTCCACCCCTTTGGCAGCCCCAGCGCAGCTCTCGCCGCGTGCGCATCAGACCGGCCGCACGGTGACCATGGCACGCCGGGACGCGATGGAGGAAGCCGCGCCTCAGCGATCACCACCTCCGCCACCACCCGCTCCCCTGCCATCGACCTGAGTGAAGGAGATGCGCCTCGTGTGCGCGTTTCCTTGTCGGGAGCGCCACCGCCAGTACTGGACATAGATTTCATGTGGTCTTCTCCCCCTTTTTCCACTTTTTTTCTTGCCCGTTTTTTGCTTGGTCTCTCAGTGCACACCACACTTGAAACGAAACAACATATCACGTGCGCGTCTTCCGGCACATTCTCATTTTGCACTGGGGCGTAGACAGACACGTGCTGCGTGGACTGTTGCCCATTCCCCCCCTGTCCACCTTTTTCTTCTTTCCATCCTTTCCGCGTCCTTTTCCTTTTTGCCCCTCGTCCCTTCCTATCACTCAAGTCCTACACGAGCCGAAGCATTTGATCGACAGCACACATTTCTTTTTGTTTTCTTCTCTCATAGTACGCCGATCAGTTTCCCTGCACCCCTCACTTAACCACCACACCTCTCTCTCTCTCTCTCCCAGAAATTCGCGAATGGACGTCAAGAGCAAGGTACGCCGACGCACCGCCGCTGCGGCGGCCCCGGCCAAGTCCGACGGGCACGTGGCCAGCGCGGAGACCATGCCTGTCCCACCTCCACAACCGCCCCACGCACGGCGCAGGTTGCCCAAGCGGTCACGTGCGCAGACATTTCTGCGTCGCACGGCTTGTCTGGTGGTGCTGCTGCTGGTCCTGGCCGCGCTCACGGCGGGGCCGGTGGTGTACTCGATCTTCCATGGCCCCAAGCCGGCGGAAGAGATGTGGATTGACTGGCAGGACTACGCACGGTGGCGCGTGGCGCGCGTGCTGGGACGCCCGACACCGTGCACTTACGGCGGCGTGCGCTTCTTCGCGTGGGGCCAGGGCGTGGCCTCGGCTGACAGCGACTGTGGCTGCTGGCTGCATCGCTGCCCGCCCACTCCGTCTGCCATCCGCCCCACCCCCACCACCGACGCGGCGACCACGGAGGAGAAGACGACGACGACGACGACATCCCCCGCCGTGAGGACGGCTCCGAGCAGCCAGAGCGGTGCACCCTTGACTGTGGCGGCGCTGCGTGCCATGTGCCACTCCGTGCCCGCGTACACTCCTCAGGAGGATCTCGTCGCCGCTGTGCGCGAGGCCTGGTTGTCCACACCCTCGCGTGCACCAGCCTCGGACAAGGAAGCGGGCAAGGAGGCAGAGGCGGCGACCTGGCAGCCGAGTCAGCCGTGGATCGACAATCCTCTCTTTCACCGGATCACCTACCCCGGTGAGGGTGCCACTACCGACGGTGTCCAGTTGTTTTCCACCGTGCCGACTTGCGTGCAGTCCGGCCGCTTGTACTTTGATGTGCCCGACCCCACCAGCACCATCACCGCGACGGACGCCGAGGACGCGGACGCGCACCCCCTCTGGCACGCTTTTTTGCGCGGCGAGCTCGCGCTCGACGACACGCCACTCTTATCGCAGTTTCAGTGCCGCGCCGGTGAACATCAGGAGACGCCGCACGCGCTCACGGACGTGGTGCTGCGACGGGCGGCCAAGTACCATCCGATCACCGCTGTGCGTGCACTGGGTCTGATCGTCAACGCCAAGGACGCGACGTCCGACTTCACCGGGCTGATCCAGTCTGTGCTCCTGCCGCTCAGTCACCTGCTGCACTCCCTCGCCGCGACAGAGCAGCAGACCGCGTCTGGGGAGCCGACGTCGAACCCTGAAGCCGTCGACGCAGACGCCTCCTCCGCGCGCAACCGCGCAGTGTTGTTCGCGGGGTGGACCGCCAACGCTACCCGCTCGTGGCTGCACAGCGCGCGTCAGGTCATCTTTGTCGAGGATGTGCCCGACTCCGAGGCCATGCACTACCCCACCCCCGCCTCCTCGCAGCTGGCACGCGGCTTCGCACACAGCTTCTCCACGGACACGGACGAGGCCGCATCGGCATCGCATCCGTCTGCGCTGTTCGAGACGGCACCGGCGAGCCGCGTGCGCTACGGCGAAAAGTCGCGGGAGCCGATGTACTGCTTCTGCCAGTCTCTGATGGTGCCTCAGGTAGAGCTCCTGTCAGACGCCGAACTCACGGAGAACGCCTTCGACAGCCTTCATCGACGCCTCAACGGCTTCTTCGGTGCTCTGCCTCTCGCGGAGCAGACGCCCACGAACCTTGTGGTCAGCGAGGCTGCCCGGCGTGCCGCCCACCCCACCCTCGCCGAACGCTTCTGGTCCTCCACCACGTCGACCACAACATCCGACGCGTACCGGCCGCGTCTCTTGTACCTGGCCCGCGAGGACCGCCGCGTCGACGCCGAGGACCGCCTGCTGGCGCTGCTTGCCGAGGTGGGCTTCGCGGTGGAGGTGCAGCGTGCCGGCAAGGACGACGCCCCTGCCTCGGGCACGGCGGCCCTGTCCAGCGCGGAGTGGTACCACGTGGGACGCTACGCGGACGTCGTCATGGGCAGCCACGGCTCTGGCTTGACGCACGCCATTTGGATGGACAACACGGCGACTGCCAAGACGACAACAACGACCGAGGAGAGGGCGTGCCGCACGCTCGTGGAGTTGCTTCCCTTTGGCAACGCGGCACTTGTCAGTGCCGTGTACGGCGACCTCATGACCGCCGCAGGCATCCGCTACGTCTCTGTCGAACCGACGAACGTGAGGCTTGGCGAGGACGCTTTTCTCTCGTCGTCCAAGTTCGCACTCGTGCAGCAGGCACGTCGCGGCGTTGAGTCCAGTGCGAGCTTGTCCGCGGCGCAGCAGCGCAAGCTGGAGCGTCTGCAGCGGGCGCGGGCCAACCACAACGCCGACGCCCCGCGCGTGGAGTTCGATATTTTCACCGCGGAGGATGAGTATGTGCGCGAGAGGATTGTCAACGCGCGGCGTGCGCTGATGGACAACGCGTTTGGCCCGTTTGACCTGCCGAGCTTCCAGGACCAGACGGCGGTGTACAACTGGGAGGCGCTGACGCAGGTGGTGCGGCAGCTCTACCAGAACGTCACGCAGTGCCTCTCGGCTTAACAGCAGAAGCGCGCACCACCACCACCACCACCACCACCACCACTATGCATATTCAAAGAGATAGCTTCTCAACTGTTGCTATTGTTACCTGTCATGTGCACAACGACCACAACATGGATCAAAAGAACGTCAAAAAGATAAAAAGAAAACACACACAACCACGAAATCGCATCCCCAAGCCCACAATGATATTGTTCTCACTAGGCTCATGTTTTTTTTCCCCCTTGCGCGTCCGGCGAGCTACTCTCGAACGCACGGCCTGCTTGCCAAGGCTCTCACACACACACACACACACACACACACACACACGCATACACCAATCAGACGTTTGTCACTTACGCACATCAGATGCTTTTCTTCCTCTCTCTTGCATATTTGACAATCACGAAGCAGCTCCATTTTTATTTGTGAGGTCATTTTCCGCTCGCGTATTTTCGGCGACTTGTTGGTGAATATAACGTTGTTGCTGTCTCCATCACCACACACACACACACACACACACACACACACATATACACATACACACAGTTACCATGCGCGCTCTCCGTTCGATTTCGACCGTGTCGCTGGCATCCGCGATGCCCGTCGCCCGCACACGCCGCGCCGCCCTCACAGCGACACCTCTCATGACGTCTGGCTGCCAGATCTCGTCGGGCACCGACAAGGCATCCTCTGGTGCCGCCGCCGCCGCGTCCTCCGGCCCTGGCCTCTTCGGCTCTCTTCGCAAGAAGTGGGAGAACTACGAGCTCCAACGTGACCGCATGCTCGACGCACAGGCGCAGGACGAGGCCGCGGAGCAGCGCCGGCAGCGGTTTCAGCCCCTCACCAGCGAGGAGGGCGGCAGGTGCGAGCGGCAGAAGGACGACGACGGCGCGGATGACGCGACTGGGGCACACGACGAGGCGAAGCCCATTTGGGAAAATCCTCGCGCCACACCGCGCAGCATTCTCTTTGTTCCGGCGAGCAAGCCCCGTGCGATGCAGAAGATCTACAACCTCACCGCCGACTGCTACATCTTGGACTTGGAGGACAGCGTCGGCCCCGCGATGAAGCGCGCGGCACGAGACAATGTGCGCCAGTTTGTCGACGAGGTCGCGGCACGTGTGCAGGCCGGTGAGTGTCCGCCCACGCGTCTGATTGTGCGCATCAACTCGCCTGACCGCGATGTGGTGAACGCGATGCTCGATCTCGAGCTAGTCGGTCTGCTGGGGATGTCGATTGAGGGTGTGGCGATCCCCAAGGTCAGCCTCAAGACGTACGACGTGATCAAGGAGTACGTGCACCCGAATCACCAGCTGTGGGCCTTCTTTGAGACCCCGCAGGCCATCTTGGATGCCCCACAGATTTGTGCGCAGTCGTACTACCGGTATGCTGTCATGGCGAGCAACGATCTGGCCGCCGAGCTGCGGCTGCCTGGCAGCGGTCCCCGCCATGCACGCTCCAGTGACGACACCGGTGCCGATGGCCACGAGGCGTCGTCGGCCGCTGCCTCGGGCGCGCGGTTCGCGATGGAGGTGGTGAGGGCGGTGCCGCTGTGGCACGCGACCATGCAGGTGCTGCTCAGTGCGCGCGCACAGGGCATGCAGGTCATTGGCGGCGTCTTCAACGACCCCACCGATCGCGCCGGTTTTGCCCAACAGGTGGCGTGCGATCGGGCGCTCGGGCTCGACGGCAAGACGCTCATCCACCCCTCGCAGATTGACGCCACGAATGCGGCCTGGACGCCTGCGCAAGAGGAGCTGCAGTGGGCCTACCGCATCAGGGAAGCACTCGCCCGTGCACAAGGCGGCGTGGCGACTGTGGATGGCGTGATGGTGGAGCAGCTGCACGTGCGCCAGGCGTCGCGCCTCATTGCACTCTACACCAGTGGCCAAGCCACGCGTCGGACGGCGGAGGCGATGGAGTCGGCCACAGTCGGACGCGTGTTTGCGGAGGACGATGAGGACAACAATGTCACTGATGAAGCCCGTGCGCTGAACACGGCGGAGGAGGGAGAGGAGTGGGAGAGCGACGGACAGCCAGGCACCAGCGCACGGCGTCGTGCACGTCGCCGCGGAGCACCGCCGTCCCGTCATCAACCCGCACGACCCATGTGAGCGCGGGTCATGCATGGCGTGAGAGAGGGGTCTTTGTCCTCCTCGTATCGACACGTACTGTGCACGAAAGGTGTAAACAAACCATCAACCACAACAAAGGATATCATCCCACACGCACACATCTAGTGATGTAACAAACTAGCGGTACAGGGCTCAATTCAACGAGACCATTGCTCACAGTGTGTCCAGGTGGGTACGAAAATGGACACACGTGATGTTTTCGTTTCCCCTCACCACATGAAAACACACACACAAACACACACACACACACACACACACTTCATGGTGAATCTGTGAGATCACTTCCACCACGCTATCTTTGACGACTATCATTCACTCCGTTGCTTTTCTCTCTCTCCTTTTTTTTTCTTTGTCATCAATAACGTTATTCTCATCCCTTGACCAACACTATTCACAGGTCACAGACGCAGGAAAAAAGAAAAGAAACACAAAACACAAAACACACGGGTTGGCGAGTTCAAGGTTGATCACGACCACAACGACCACCGTCAGTGTGATTCATACATCCACATAACGAGGCCGATAGACCTGCCGTGTGGCGTTCATTTTTTGCTTTTTTTTTTGTTTTCGTCGCATTTTACACAGCATGGACGCTTGTGAGCACTGTGGTGCCACCTTCACCAAGCAGACCGCGCGCTTCTGCGGCAAGTGTGGCACACGCAAGCTCAACGTGGCCACGGCCACAGCGCCGGCCTCCACCGCGATGGCGGCGAGCACGAGCGCCAGTCCGTCACACGCACGCCACAACGGCGAAGTCGAGTGGTCCAAGACTGTGCCGCCCGCCACCACCACCACCGCCACCACCGTTGCGGCTGCTGCCTCATCTTCTTCTTCGGTGTCCGTGGCGGCCAAGAAACTGGCGGAGAGTCAGCCCTACAGCACGCTGCGCCCGTCATCGAGCCTTCAGCGTGGTGGCAACGGTCCCCCGTCAGCACCCGCGGTCACCACCTCATCTCTTGGGAACCGTGCCACTGACAGTGGTGTGGAGGGCGGCCGCCTGTCGTTGAATGGCCGAGTGGGCCTCGATCGCGTCACTGGTGGCGGTGGTGGAGGGCTGATGAACGACGGCTATCGGCGAGGCTCGTCCTTGGCGCAGATGCTTGCGGACGCTGCGTCGGCGGCCACCACCACCACCACTGCGCCTCCTTCAGGCTCTGCCTCGTCCACCATTGAGTTCAAGGACCCCTTGACGGAGTACACACACGCACAACAAGGCAGCCTCCCACAGAGCCCTTCTTACCGTCGAGGCTCCACGACGATCATGACGGCTGGTGGTGGTGGTAGCACGTCGGTGTTGGCACCGTCCTCGGCGCCGCCCCTGTCACGAACCGCGCCCGTGTTGCCCGAGGTGCCTCCGCCACGCCGTGCGTCCTCCGCGGTCGTGGACAAACCGGCATCGAACGAGCTGGAGATGGTGGACGTCGAGGACAGCCTCGATGACGGCCACAAGAGCGCGAATGGCAGCGGCCTCTTTATGCCGATCCCGGCGACCTCAGCCGCGCTGCTCCAGACCGAAGCCGCTGAGGACGCCGAGGACGCCGAAAGGGAGAGCAAGCTGGGCAAGACGGAGACGATGGACACGATGCTCGAGCCTGACCCGGCGCAGGAGGCGCAGTACACCGCCTGGGCCACGCTCGGCCCCGACGGCATCACACCCGAGATGTTGCAGACGGGCAACATCTCGGACTTGCGCGGCTGGCAAAAGGGGACGTTGATTGGGCGAGGCACGTACGGCTCCGTCTACTTGGGCCTCCTGCGCGACGGCAGCTTTCAAGCCGTGAAGTGCGTCGAAATTGGGGCCCGGGCGAGCGCGGCGGGGACCTTTGACGTGAAGGAGCTGGTGTCTCTTTCACGAGAGATCAACATGATGCAGCGGCTGCGACACCGGAACTTGTGCAAGTTCGGTGGCGTCTACTACAACCCGCAAGAGACGAGCATCTGCATGTTTATGGAGTACATTGGCGGGGGCTCCGTTTCCACGCTGGTGAAGCGGTTCAAGCCCCTGCCGCCGCAGGTGGTGCGCAGCTGGACCAAGCAGCTTCTGTCTGGGCTGCTCTACCTCCATGCGCAGAACATCATTCATCGCGACATCAAGGGCGACAATGTCCTCGTCGACACGTCGGCGAGCCCGTCGAGCGAGGCCCAGATCAAGCTCGTCGACTTTGGCGCTGCCCGACGCTTGACGGACGCCATGTCGCAGAGCCGCACCGTGATTGGGACACCGTACTGGATGGCACCCGAGGTGGTCGACCTCAGCGGCGACGGTGGCGGCTACAGCTACAAGGCAGACGTCTGGTCTGTGGGCTGCACGGTGGCGGAAATGCTGACGGGAAAGCCACCGTGGCCGACTCGCACCAACGCCCCTGCGGCCATCATGATGATCGCCAGCTCTGAAGGGATGCCGACGGAGATCCCAAAGGAGGAGGCCACTCCGGGCTGCTACGCGTTCATGCTCGCGTGCTTTGAGCGCGACCCGAGCAAGCGGCCCACGGTCGAGGACTTGCTCGATCACCCGTGGATCACCGGCGCCATGGAATAATCTTTTTTCTTCTTCTTGTGTGTGTGTGTATCGTGACAGTGGGACGGAGGATGCTGAATCAGGCCGCCACGCACCGACACGCACAAGAGAAAGGAAAAATCGCGCTTGTGACGACACTCGCTTCGACACACATACACGCATGCAAACACACACACACACACACACACACACACCCATGTACACTCTTCAGTGCCTACCGCACTGCTTTTTTTAATTTATTTTGCCTTTCTTTCTCCTCCCGTTGCCACGCACTACCTCTCTCTCACTGCTTCTTTCGTTCTATTTTTCGTAGCTGCTTGTCTTGATAGACACGGCAGAAAACGAAGAAGCAGAGATGGGGGAGGAGACCGTTCGCTACGCACCACACTTTCATGCATACCCCAAACCAACAACACACTACAAGAGCGATGGCAGAGGACACACTTATCATCGAGACGCTGCCGACATGCGTGCCATCCAGAGTTTTTTTTTTTGCTGTGCTGCACGGGAGTGATCCCCGCGCATGAGCTACGCCACACGCGCTCAGCGTACACAGACTCACACAAACGCCTGTACCAGCACACGACGACGCGTACGCAAAAAAAAAAAAAACAGTCACTTTACAGACGAATCCGACTCGCGCGCACACGTGGATATCTCTTCTCATTGCTCTACCACTTCTTGATCTCTTCTCTCTCTCTCTCTCTCTCTCCACCACTTCCTCGTGTGTTGGGACTGATCGTGCTGCAGCATATATATTCTTTTGCTCTGTTGCGACTGCGCACAACTTTAAGCGCTTCTTCACCGGACCTTTTTCGGTAGAGCCTCACCCGGCAAGCACATACGCAAACACAACAAGAACAGCACGCCTCTTATTGTCAAGAGCGCGCAAGGAAAGGAAAACAAAAAACTAGCTCCTACTTTATTTTTTCACCGTCTTTTGTGTTTTTAGCGACCAGAACTCCTCTCCGTGCACCTCTTTGCACAATCGTTCTCCCACTTTTTTTTGTTCGTGGGACATAGCAGAGCAAACAACAACAACAACAACTTGCAAAAAGTGCTGACTGATTGCAAACATTGGAAGGAAAAAAAAAAAGTAACTCTCGTCTCTTTTGTTTGAACAGAAAAGAGAAAAAGAAAGGACGATTGAGAGACAATTCGAATTACCTAACCTATCGTGGTGAACACTCCCCTCGTACTTAAAATAAACCGCACACCTGTGCCTGCCTGACTGTTTTTTTTTTGTGTGTGCCCTGCTTTCTTTTCTTTTCCTTGCGTTGCTATTCGATTGGCATCACCCTTTGTTTGTTCCTTTTTCAAATCCTTTTGTCTTCGTGTCCCCGCCTTGAAGAGAGAGAGAGAGGAGCATCTTTTTCCCTGTGATCACATTCTCTCCGTTCATTGTACCAGTGTCAGGCAACTCATTTTCCTTGTCTCTGAGGAAAACACACACACAAACAAACAAACAAACAAAAGCAAAAGCAACGACCACTAGCCCTGATGCGTCCGGGAACTGGTGCCGCTCCGGCGACGACCGGCTCGTCTTCCAGCAGCGAAGATGGCACAGCGACCGCGCTCTCACCGGCCACGCGCCTTCCACCGTCGCTTCGACGGCGCACAAAAAAAGCGAGCGCTCCGCCGACTACGACCACCCCAACCACGTCGATGCCCACCGGCCCCAAGGCGAGCGCCACGCCGACCCGCCGCACAGATGTGCGCAAGGCCGGCACCTCCCCATCCGCAGGCGGCGGTGCTGGAGAGAGCCACTCCTCGCTGGCCTCCCCCGCCTCCTCCCTCTCCCGTGGTCAGGCCTCCGCCACCTCGGTGACGAGCCCATCCAGAGCCCATCAAGGCGGCCACTTTCCGTCGGCGGTGACGCTGCTCCCGCCGAGCGCCTCGCAGTCCACCGTGACGAACGTCGGCGCGCTGGACAGCAGCAGCAGTCTGAGCCCGCCCCGCACCTCCACGAGCTCCACCAGAGCGAAGATTGAGCAGCGCCGCAATGCCGCGACGCGCGGGTCCTTGACAGCCCGAGACGTGGCCGCCTCCGTGACTCCGACCTCCTCGGCACGGGGCATCCCACGCGAGCCGACCCGTCGTTCCGGCGCGGGTGTGAGTAGTGGACCGCGACGGGCGAGCACGCCGTCGTCCTCGGCCATGGCGAGCGGCAAGAACACATCACTGTCGCCACGGGATGCCGCCCGCACGACGACAGCGCCGATGCCATCGGCAGCCGCCCCGCGACTGTTTGGGGGGCTGCCCACCGCCGCTGCCGGTGCCAGCAGCAGCACAGCAGGGACCACTCTTGTGAGTCCTTTCACGACGCCGAACGTGTCACGTGCCGAGCACGCACCGAGCGCACCGAAAGGGACGAGCCCCGCGCAGCCGCATCGCATCTCCATCCACAACAACAATGGCGGAAACAATGACGATGACAACGACGACGATGATGAGGCCTCTTCGATGGCCAGCAGCAACAGTGCTCTCGTCGCCGAGCGCGGCTCCACGTCGGGCTCCAACGGGCACGCTTCCGAGCGCGGCCTTCGCCGGCCTCAGAAAAAGAAAAACAGCGCCGCCGCCGCCACTGCAGTGGGACCTCGTCACGGCCACGGCCATCGCTCATCACCAGCACTGCTGCCTGCTTCTCAGAAGGGCACCGTCGGGTGCAGCCGAGGCGCGAGCAGCACGACGGGGAAGGTCACGCGGCACGGCAGCGAGACGCGCCGACGCGCCGATCGCGCCGATGACGAAGACGGTGATGACTCCTACGAGGACGATGACGGGTCGGACAGGCGGTCCGCGACATCTTCGGCCAGCGCCGACCCCGGGACCGCGAGCGTCATGGCTATTGTGGGGGCCTTTGTCAAGGTTGTCTTCCACTCTTTTCGCAACCAATCGCTCTTCTCGCAAGTGCTCGCCGTGGCTTTCCACGGGCTGCACCTTTTGATCATGCTGACGCTGCTATTCAGCCCCATGCTGCTGCGCTCCACGGTCTTCTCCTCGCAGACGCTGGCACGGACGCTGCTTCAGGCGCAAGGGGATCTCGCTCCCTCGGACAAGGGCAACGGAAACGGCAATGGCATCATTGGCGACGGCCTCTTGCCGGTGTCGATGGCCGTTGAGAATGTCTGGGCTATCCACGACGCTGTCTTCTTTCTGGAACCTGGACACACTGTTGTCGCGACGGACATTGAGGATAGCTTCGAAACCATCTCTGGTGGCCACCGCAAGAAGAAAAGCAGCAGCAAGAAAGGTGGCAACAACAACGACAACAACAAGGATGGCGACAAGAGTGGCAACGATGGAAACAGCAAGAAGGACGGCGACAACGACAACGATGGCGACGACGGCGACGATGGCGACAAGGGCGGCGTGGGGTACCTGACCTCCACCAAGGTCAACCGTGATTCGCAGGAGGGATCTGATCAGCCATCGCACCGTGAAAAGGAGCGCGCAAAAGCGGATGCGGTGGTCGTGATGAAGGCACTGGCGTCGGCGCCGTCCGCCCTCACCACCGGCGACTACAGGCTCGGCTCCCGCAAGAAATCTACCAAGGGCAAGAACAGCCTGAGCAAGGTCGCGTCCGCCTGGGAGGCCTCGCCGCTCTACTCGTCCCCCATGGCGCTCTCGCTCTACTACTACGTGTACTGCATCGCCGTGGCGGTGGTGCTCATGACCATCACCAGCGGCCGACTGACCGGCCACCTCGCGATTATCCGCATTGTCGTTGTCACGTCGGAGCTCTTCTGGTACTTGCACCACGGTCTGCACGCGTTTGTCGTGTATGTCTGGCTCGTTGCCATGTCTCACGGGCCGCAGTGGCTCGCCGACGACACGCTCGTGAAGGCCGATCGACTGTTTTTGCGTCGAGGCACCCCGTACGCGGCGATTGGCCGTCATGGGGAGGTACAGTTTCACTGGTACTACACGGTGCGCGATGCGGCAAAGGACGGCATGCACGGCATGCCGGTGGTGCAGCGTGATATGGACATGGACGCCTACTTGTACGCCCACAGCAGTGCCATTGCACTCACCGCCAAGATCATCACGACGCTGCTGCTGGTGACCTTCCTCGGCTGCTGGCTGCGGGACGCGACACGCGTCTTGTTCTGGCTCGCCGGCGTGCAGTCCGTGTGGGAGCCCGAGGGCATGGCGCGCTGTCCGCTGTGTGGTGAGCTGATGGAGCCGGCCGAGGCCGTCGATCACCATCGCCGCCGCCGCCAGAGCCGGTTTGCATGGCTCTTCCCGTTTGGCCGACACGCCACCGATGCCTCACCGAGCCCTACCACGTCGAGGCGACGCCACCGGAACGGCGCGGCCACGGACGACAGGCTGTCGCTGGCCCATTCGCGCGGAAGCCGACGGAGCGACACTGCCAATGACCAGGACGACGGCTCTGACAAGGGTGGCCTGCACACGGCCGGGACGGATACATCCTTGGTGCGCGACCCGTGCGCAACCACCAGCAGCTCTGTGCCTCTCCTCGAAGACACTTCACTGTCGCCCTCCGCCGCCGCCAAGACCCACGCCCGCGCATCTTCTTCCTTTTCCGCCGCTACGCTTGGCTGTTGTGGACGCGTGTGGTGGTGGTCGCTGGGCCCTGTCGCGTACACCTGGCGTGCCGTCGGGCGTCTGCTGAAGAGCCGCAGCACGCGCGAGGCGCTGGCCGTCGACGAGGCCTCGCGCAGCGGCTTCTACCTCAAGGCGGGTAAAGCACTGCCCATTGGACCGCGCTACCGCCGCCGTCGTGGTGGACGTGGACGGGGTGAAGACGGCGGCAGTGCGTCGTCGTCCTCGTCGTCTTCCGGCACCACCACGAGCAGCAGCGAAGAAGAAGGCGAGGAGGAGACCACCGAAGAGGACGAGCTCAGCGTGTCGACTGACACAACCGAGGAAGATGAGAACGAAGGTGGTATTGTGCGCGTCATTCCGCAAACGGCGTCCGGTGCCGGTGCGGGCTCCGCGGCGATGGGGTCGAGTCCCTCGGCAGTGTCGACCAGCGCCAGCATGGAGGCCGCCGCGCGCGCATCCAGACGCTCCTCCGACCCTCGGCACCACCGCCACAGCAGCAAAACCAGCGCGAAGAGCGCCAGCTCCGCCGAAGACAGAGAGAGGGACGAGGAGGACGACGACGACAACGATCGCGTGGATCGTCCCCACCGCCCTTCATCAGGCTCTGCCTCGTTGGTTCGGCCGCCGCGGCACGTGATCGCCCACTACCACCGCGAGCAGCGCGCAAAGGATGAGCGGGCCTACCTGCGCCACACAACGCGTCACGTGCACCATCGTTGCCCGATGCTGCACCTCGACGCTGTTTCCTCGTCCGAAGAATCCACCTCGGACACCGAGGATGAAGAAGAAGAAGAGGACGAGGAAGACGACGATGAGGAGGATGAGACCGAGGAGGAAGAGGAGGACACCACTGACGAGGAAGAAGAAGAAGAAGAGACCGTGCGAAGGCGGCTTCTCTCCGCGGCGGACGGTCCGAATACCACCGCCGTGATGGTGGCGCCGACCTCCTCGCGTGGTCGCGTGCGTCCGTCAGAGGACACCGCCGCCCCGTCCACCGTTGTTGGCTGGCTCGCGGCGACGACGGCGGCACGCGCGCGATCGGCGGGGTACGTGACCACCACCGCCGCCGCCACCGTCGCTGCCGCCCCTCGTGTACGACGCGGACCGAAGGCGTCACAGCCGCGTCTGCAGCTTACGGAGGCGCAGCCGTCTGGCACGCTCACGCGCACGCACTCGGGGGCCTCGACGCCGCTCAACATGGCGATGGGCACTGCGACCAGCAGCAGCGGGACGTTTGCCGGTCGCCGACCGCCCAGCAGCGGCGCCACTGTGCGTGTGCCGATCCATGACACGTTCGCCGGTGGTGGTGGCGGCGCCACTGGTCATGGCGGTGGTGGTGGCGGTGGTGGTGGTGGTGGTGGTACGCGCGGCGGTGAACAGCACCTTGTGGCGCGCGGCCGGTACGACCCGTTCGACGACGAGGACGACGAGCTCCGTCCGGGCAACGCCTTCCCCTCCTACGAGCAAGCCGGTTTCTTGTCCTCGGTGACGCTAAGCTGGCTGAACTCGTTCATTGCCTTTGCCATGCTGGAGCCGACTCTGCTGCGCAACGAGCGGTTCTTGCCGGCACTGCCCAAACAAGAGATGTCGCTGGACAACATGCTCGCCCCGGCGTGGCTGCTGTGGGTGAACCGCCGCGTCTGGTACAAGTCCTTGATTGCCCCGCCCGAAGGCGTGCTGATCCCCACCGAGGAGGTGCTAGATCGTGCGGAGGAGTACTACTGGCCGACGCCGCTGAACGCCGGTGTGACCGCATCCGGCGTGCGCGGTGCCGGGCATGCCGCGGGTCGTGCGGGTGGGGCGACGGCATCGGCCGACGCCGCCGCCCAGGCCTCGGAGTCGGAGGAGAGCTCGGAGACGCAGACTGTGGTGCTGCTCGGGCAGCAGTCGGGTCACAAGGCGATCAACAACGCCAACCTGCGCGCACAACGTCCGCGCCGTGGTTGTGCGGAGAAAACCTTCATGACTGTCTCGACGCCGTTTCGCTACGTGCTGCGCAAGCTCTTCATGTGGTTCTACATTAGCCAGTCGCAGCTGATCCAGCGGACGCAGCAGCGGCTCATTCGCGCGCTGCTCAAGGATCGCCTCACGCAGGCCCTCGAGGACCAAGGGGCGTCGGCGGCGAGCATGGAGGAGGGTGTGTGGCTGCTCGCAGAGATGTCCTCCACAGAGACGCGGAGCAGCGACGCTGAGTCGACCGGATCGCTCCTGCCTTCGCACATGCGGCACCAGCTCGCGCTCGGCGACGTGGGGCTGTTCCGTCTCTTCCTCGAACACCGCGTGGGCCGCCGCTTCCTGTACAAGGCTGGCCCTTTGCTTCTGCTCTACGACGTGCTCTCCATTTCGATTGTGCCCGCGCTGGGGTACCTGATCCACGCACTGACCCCGCACGTCGCGGAGGTGTCTGTGCGCACCTCCAGCGTTGCCAAGGGCTCCCTCTACGCCGAGACCAGCACCACCGTCACCATTGACTTCTCCAGCGCCTTCAGCGCGTGCAGCGTGCTGTTTGCCGTGTTGTTTCTGCAGAGTGTCGTGTACCAGCAGTACGCCTCCCAGGCCCAGCAGGTCGCGATGGAGGCTCGCACCATTGTTTCGGCGGTGGTGCTCGAGAAGGTATTTGCCCTGCCGCTCGCGCAGCGCATCTTCTCGGAGGAGGAAGTGGTGCACTTGGTTGTCGTGGAGGCCGAGCGCAGCGCGGAGATGCTGACGCGCCTGCACCACACCTGGAGTAACCCGCTGTGCCTGCTGCTCTCGGTCGGCTGCCTGTGGGTGTACCTGGACTGGCAGCCCGCCGCCGTCGCGCTCGCTGTGCTGCTCGTCGTGATTCCACTGATGCGCCGCGATTCAGCCCGCACACGCGACAAGGAGCGCGAGGCCCCCGACGTGCGTCTGCGCTTTCACCTTCTCGATGCCGCACTTCACGGCATGCGACAGGTCAAGGCCCTCGTGATGGAGGGCTTCCTCGTGCAGCGCGTGCGTGAGCTGCGACACAACGAAGCCGCCGGTGCCCGCCGCATTGCCGCCGCTGTCGCACAAGCCATGGTAACCGCCGAAGGCAGCTTTGCCGCGCTCATGGCGCTGTGCATCTTGACCTTCTTTTACTGCGGCGGCGCGCCGAGTTCCTCCGCGGTGCTGCCCGCTCTGATGGCGTTGTACTTGATGTGGACCCCGCTGACGGAGTTCCCCGCCTTGTTTGCCAACGTGGCCAAGGGCTACTTGTCTGTGAAGCGGCTCGAGGCATTTATGCGGCAGGCACCGGATGAGTTTGTCGGCACGTGGATTGATCTCACGGCGATGCGACAGGAGTGGGAGGAGCGCAAGCGACGCCGGCGTGCGCAGCGCCACGCCCAGCGCGGCCGTGCGGGGGCTGGGGCTGGTGGTCGCACGGACAGTGACGCCACCACGACGAAACTCGCCGCCCATGCGTACGACAATGAGCGTGGTGCCGACGATTTCGCCCCCGGTCAGTGGGACTCGGATGACGACGACGACGTGGATGGCGGCGGTCATGTGCTGTACCGTCGGGGCTCCTTGGTCTGTCGCGGCGCCTCCTTCACGTGGCAGCATGACTTGACGCAGGACGTGGCCAAGCCGCTGCTGAAGGACGTGCACATGACGGTGATGCCGGGCGAGCTCGTGGTGGTGCAAGGCCCTGCTGGCGCTGGCAAGAGCTCGCTGCTGCTCGCCATCCTCGGCGAGATCAACCGCTGCGTGGATATCCAAGCCGACAATGAGGAGTGGGAGAGCCGCTACAATCGCTACGACGTCACCGACGACGATGACACGATCAGTGAGCTCTCCGTCGTGTCCTTGTCAAACGAATCGGCACGCGGCAGCACGCCGCGGTTCTTTGCCTCGCCGCATGCCACGCTGCCGTCAGGCAGTACGCTGCCGCCTATGAGCCTGGGAAGCGCGGCAACAGGCGGTGGTGGTGGTGGTGCACGTAGCCACAGCATGGCGAGCTCTGCGCGCGGTGACCGTCGGGCGTCCAGGAAACCACCGCGCACGGAGTCGTTCCAAGTCTTTGGCTCGTGCGTGTACACCTCAGAGACCCCGTGGCTGCTCAACGACACTGTGCGCGCGAACATCACCGCTGGCGGCATCACCTCCGACGTCCGCTGGTACCACACGGTCATCCGTGCCTGCGCGCTGGACAAGGACTTTGCCACGGCGCTCCCCAAGGGGGACCAGACCGTGGTCGGCGACAAGGGCGTGACACTCACGAGCAGCCAGAAGGTGCGCGTGGCGCTTGCCCGCGCGATCTTCACACGGGCGGATATCTACCTCGTCGACAGCGTCTTCACCGTGATGGACGCGGCGACCCGCGCACACGTGGTCGACGCCGTGTTCCACAAGATTCTCCGCAACAAGACCGTGATTGTCGCGTCGAACGTCGCCCTGGCCTCCCTGCTGCCCCATCGTGTGTTCACCGTGCTCAGCTCCGGCATTGTGCGTGAGGACACCCGATTGTACAAAACCATCGCCGCTCCGCGCGAGAATGACGACGGCCATGATGGGCCGAGCGGCAGCCCCAAGCGTGGTGTGGAGGAGGAGGAGGAGGAGCTCATGGTGGACTCTCCTCCTGGCGACGACGCCCACAACCAGGTGCCTTCGTTTGCCATGGACGACGACGAGGACGATGATGGTGCCGTGCAGCTGCCCAACTTGTACGCGGAGGAGATTGAGGAGCCCGAGGTGTCGGACACGGAAGCGCGCCGGCAAGAGGAGACCGACGACGCGCTGATGGACGAGGCCGAGGCGTACCTCGATGAGGAGGAGGCGAACGAGATGGAATGGTGGCGACGCAGCACCAGCACCACGTCCAACCCCAGCGATAAGGACGACGACGACGACGAAGATGACGAGGAGGACACCGACAGCGACACCGGCAGCAGCGGCAGTGATTCCTACGACACCAGCTCATGGAGCGACGACGACGCCGTCAGCGACGACGACGACGACAAGGACAACCTCGGCAACGAGAAGGACGCGAACACGACAAAGGTGGTGCTCAAGGACGAGGCCAACATGACCCGCGCGACCGCCGTGATGGAGAGGCGTCGTCATCACCACCGCCATCGTCGCACGCATCCGCATCGCTCGCGCCACCGCCACGAGGGCCACGCATCCCATCGCAGCACCCGCCGTCATCGCCGTCGCCGCCACCGTCATGGAAAGGACAGCGACGACGACGACGAGCTCTCCTCGCTGAATGACAATGATGACAGTGACGACGATGACGAAGAGGACTCGAACAGCAGCAGCAGCAACGACGCCGACTCGGAGAGCAGCGGCGAGGGCAAGGACGATGGCGACGATGACGACGCGAACACGATCGCATCCAGCACCGGCGACGTCAAGCGACGCGGCCGGTCCGATGAGACTGCGCGCGATGGCTCGAGCGACACTGACTCACACCGGACGTCAGAGCGCCGTCGTCGCCGTCTTCGTCGTCGCAGCCGCCGTCGGCGCGCGCAGAAGGCGCACATTGCGTCCCATCACGGGGCCCAGACGGGCCTGGAGTCGCTCCGTCTGCTGCTCGTGTTTATCGGCGGGCAGTCGGTGTGGCTTCTCGTGGCCGCGCTCATCCAGCAGCTTCTGCGCCTGAGCCTGGATATCTGGATTGGCTACTACCTGGCCACCACGGCGCTGTCCACGTCCTCGGAGGATCTGACGGAGGCCGAGGCGGAGGCTGTGTCCACGCTGCCCAAGAAGTTGCGCAGCGAGTACGCCTTTGCGGTTGTGTTTGCCAGCCTCGTTGTGTCGCTGATGGTGGTTGTGCGTGTACGCATCCCGTGCTTCTTCTCGCGCGTTTTTGACCCCATCCACGCCCTGTACCAGCAAGCCGTCGAGCGCGTCTTTTTGTCCTCGCCGCAGCTGTTCCTGAGCCCGCGCATCCCGCGTGTTCTGCTCGGTATTCTCACCAAGGACATGAACGTGGCTCAGAGCGCGATTCCCGCCTCCGCAGAGGTGCTCATTAGCTGCATCTTGCAGTGTGCGGCGGTCGCGCTCTACAACACACTGGTGAACCCGTGCTTCCTGCTCGTGCTGCCCATTTGCTACTTTTTGTTTGAGCGCGTCACGCTGTCCTACAGCACCGTCAGCCGCGAACTCCGCCGACTCGAGAGCCGCTGCCAGATTGGCACCATCACCATTCTCCGCGAGGTCTATCAAGGCGCGGCCGTCATTCGCAGCCTCTCCCTACAGGATCGTCTGCGCGAGGAGTACTGCCACTCCTTGGACATCACCAACACCGCCGTGATGACGCACTACATGGTCGAGCGATGGACCGCGCTACGTCTGCAGTGGGTGACGGTGCTCACCGCCACCACGGCCGGCATGCTCGGCGTGCTCTTCTCGCATCCGCTGCGCCGACCTCTCGCGCCGAGCTTCGTCGGCGTCGCCGTCATTGCGTGCCTGCGCCTGTCGCGCGTGCTGCCGACCTTGTGCCGACGCTCGAGTCTCTTCAACGCACAGTGGATGCCGCTGCAGCGTCTGATGGAACTTCTGCGGTTGCCCGTTGAGCGGCTGACCGTGCGCGGCAAGTCGCAGCTCGAGCAGCACGGCAGTCTTGCGCCGCAGCTCCGCGACGGCCTGACGACGGACGCCTTTGATCGCGATGGCTCCATGATCCGCTTCATCCCGACCAAGTCCCAGGACGATGTTCGACTCCTCGCCGAGCGCATGGCCAAGGGGCAGGTGAACGCGTCCAGCCCGGTCACTGACCGACCTTCGCCATCGGCCTCCCCGCGAAGTGTGTCTGCGGTACCGCGTCAGCGCGCGTCTCCGGTCTTGCGTGCCGCGGCGGCATCGCTGACGACACTCGGCAGCAGCCTCGGCAGCGAGGCCCTGCACATGGTGCTTCCCGCACTGGAGCTGGTGCAGGTCTCGGCGCGCTACCGGCGCTCGCTCCCACTGGCGCTGCATCACATGAACCTCGTCGTGTACCCGCGCGAGCGACTCGGCATCATTGGTCCGAGCGGCCACGGCAAGTCGACCATCTTCAATGTGCTGCTCCGACTCATGGACGAGCTTGTGGACGGTGCCGTGTACGTGAATGGCGAGGACATCGACTACGTCCCCTTCCCCATCCTGCGCAGCTCGTTCGCCGTGGTGCCGGAGGAGCCCGTCGTGGTGGATGGCACCTGGCGCGAGAATTTGCTCTACGGCTACCACCCGCACGGCCCATTTGACGCCATCCAAGGCAGCACGCCGTGGATGTTGCCGCTGCCGACCCTCTTCGGCTCGAAGAAGGCCACGGCACAGACGGCCGGCGATGGTGCCACTGAAGCGGCAAAGTCGGGCCATGCGCGGAGCCGGACTGGACGCGGCCGCGAGAGCAGCTTGAGTGGCGCGACCGCGCCACTTGTGTCGGGTCTCGCGACCGTCAACTACGGCGCCGCTGAGCACCGCGACGACGTCGACGAGGAGAGCGATGACATGGTCTTTGGTGACTCGCTCACGTTCCCTCCGTCGCCCGCGCAGCGACCCGCCGGCGCGAGTGCGAAGCACGCCATGGCAGGCCACCCCTCGGCCGGTGCTGACAGCACCGCACCATCTGGATCGCGTCGTCTCCGTCGCCTGCGCCAGCTGATGACGGGCGCTCCTGCGCAAGGCCCTCTTCAAACCGCAGAGGACTCGGCGCTCTGGGCGGCGCTGGCCGCGGTCGGGCTTCAACAGGCCGCGCTGTTCGACGGCGGACTTGATGCCGACTTGGTGAGTGGTGACGTGGCGGACGTGGAGTGGTCGCTCTCGCAGCGGCGGCTCCTGTGCCTGGCCCGCGCAGTGTTGCACAAGCCGCCGATTTTGCTCGTGGAGGACGCCTACATGGGCAGCACCGACGCGGACGCCGACGCCACCCTGGCCCGGCTGCTGCGTCATGAGCTGAAGGACACGACCGTGCTGTTCATTGGCCATCGGCAGCGTGTGGTGTGCGAGCTCTGCACGCGTGTCGTGGTGGTCGAAAACGGCCGCATCTCGATGACGATTGAACCGCATGCGGAGGAAGAGGCGGAGGAAGGACACTCACCGAATACCGCGACCGAGGCTCATCCGAAGAAGACGCTGCGCTTCAGCGATGAGGCAAAGCGCCAGATTTTGAACTACATTGAGTGAGTAGACACACCCAATCCCCGCCACAACAAGAACAAAACAAACAGACAAAAAACAACAACAACAACAACAAACAAAATGTTGGCAACTCAAATGAAGAAGTAGCGATCCGCAGTCGAGTCAGCGAGGGACAGGGAGGCACCATGAACGGTACTCTCCTTCTCTCTGACCCACCCATGTGGGGTGACTTTTTCACGCAGTACCTACTTGAGCCTGCTTCTGTCTGTCAAGCAGATGAGAGCCTCAAGAGAAGCCGTCAGACCTCCCTTTTTTTCTTTCTCTCTCTCCTCTGAACAACCACGGCGTCGACTACCCATTTGCCACAGGACTGCATCCTCTTCTGCTCGTTGTGCTTCCTCTCGCCATTCACCCGCAGCCATTTCTATACCCTTTTCCTCTCCCCCTTCTCTCTCTCTCTCTCTCTCTCGTCGTTGAACGTGCGTGCCATGCGGACATGCTTCAGTTTTTCTTTTTTTTTCCCTGATACTCTTTTTCCTTTTTCTCTCCTTTCCTCTTCTCCCCCAATTCGGTGTGCACGCGCGAGGAGACCGGAGAGTACCATGAAGTCCTCCAGCGTGTTCTTTTCCTGGGGCTGCCGCCGTCAGGGCCTCAGCTTCGTCGTCGGCGACGGGCTTGGCCAGACCGCGGCCCGATCACAGCACGCCGCTTCCGTGAATACCTTTTCGGCGGCCCCGACGACCACCGCGTTGGTGTCGTCCCTGTCCGCCACGTCGCGCGCGTGCGTCAGGCGGGGTGTGCCTGCCTTTGCTGTCTCTGTGCACGCCGCGACCCGCTGCCTCGCCACCTCTGCTCCTGAGACGAGCGACGACAAGCCGCAGGGTGAGGACGCGGCGGTGGAACGTGAGCACGGGTCACAGCGTGCTCGAGGAAACGGCGCGTCGCGGTCCTCCCACAAGAAGAAGGGGAAAACAACGAGGAGGAGGAAGAAGAAGAGCCAGACAAGCCGACCGACCACGAGCCGTGCGACGGCTGAGGGGGAGAACGAGAAGGCGGCTGCCTCTGCCGCGTCCTTTTCATCGTCGTCCGGCCCTCAGCCCTTTTCACGCGTGCCACGTCCGCCGTCGATGGCCGAGGCGCGTGCGGCCGTCGTTGGCGAGGGGGAGGTGGATGCGGAGGATGCGACCATCGCTTCAGAGGACTTGTCGGCAGAGGGAACCCCAGCGTCGACCAGCATGGGCTGGTCATACGACGACCTCGATCCGCAGACGGGACAGACGCGTTTGGACAAGCTCTACGAAAGCCAACTCGCGCGCATTCACACGCTCATGTCTCAGCCGCTGCCGCCGTTGCCCGCGGATGGCTCGCTCAATCCTGACTTTTTTCTGGGCTTTGCGCACTACCACTACCGTCTCCGCGATGAGTACCGCATGCTGGTGGCACGTGAGCTGGACGTGCCCACGCAGGCGGTGCGTTTGTCCGTGGCGTGGTCCGGTCGCTTCAATGTCTCCCACTTCAACCGCGTGCAGAAGGTCTGCGGCGTCTTTCTCGATCGCGATGTGTTGGCCGACACGACACCCGCCCCGACAAGGAAGGCATCCACACTGGACACCCCGCGTTCCTCCGCATCCGCGTCGTCGTCCTCACCGCCGCCTCTGCCCGAAGCCACGGCCGCGCGCGTGCAGCAGTTCGTCAAGCTGATCAATCAGCGCCAGTCGGAGCGACTGCTGAGCGCGCAGCTAGTGCAAGCCTCGGACGCTATTCCCGAAGTCGAGTTCGCGATGACCCGTCGCGAGCAACAGCAGCTCGCGCAGCTGCACCACTGGTTGCATCGTCACGTGCTGCAGACCTCGCTGGCGGTGCTGGTGGTCGGCGGCAATGAACTGTACCGCTACGCCGCCAGCTCTGCCGCCGCCGGAGGGGCGGTGCTAGTGGCCCCGCGTGACGTGATCATGAGAGCTGTGACCAAGGATGCGGAGGAGGCCGCGCGGCAGACCGCCTACGTGGCGCATCACTGGCTGAAGATGTTCCACAATCGACAGGTCGTGCCGCGTGTCCTGCCCGTGGCGGCGCTGGCCGCCCGACTCGCAGAGGCTGTCGTCCGTGCAGATGTGAGTCTGACGCCGCCTTCTTCTGCCTCCTCGTCGGATGATCTCGGCGCGGACGGTGTGAGCGAACGCGGCTTCGTCGCGTCGCTGCCCCCGCCTGTCGCGGCGTTTGTGCAGGCCCTCGCTGCTCAACTCCGCGCCACACCGACCGACACGACCATGAGTCCTGTTCGTGAGGTGGACAACGCCGCAGGCATCACCGGCGAAGACGCGCGCTACGCGGATGGGTTCGACACGCTGCTCCGCGCACTGGGGTCGGAAACAACAACAACAACAACGACGGCAACGACGACGAAGGCGGCTGAGGCATCCTTGGCCGGTGCGGTCTCCTGGTGGCGCCTCTGCCGTGAGGCGTTGCTCTTTCAGCAGGCACCGTCCCCCACGACCACTAACACCACCACCACCAACGCAGCTGAGCACGACGCGGACGTCTTCTATCGCTTCTCCAATGAGAAAATGGCGAACCGAGGTGATCTCCCCGCGGCCTTTGTGCACGGTGCGTTCCTTGGTGGAGTGCGTGAGATGCAGTACCTGCAGCACAATCGCGCGGCGATGGATGCGGTGGTGCTGCACCCGAATGACGTCGACTTCAAGAAGAAGTTTGCGCGCCGTATGAAGAGCGGCCACTCACGGCTGCAGATGGAGGCCGAGGCGAAGTCGCCGTACACGGATAATTAATGATCACAGAAGACGAACGAGACGAATGAAGAACAAAAACAAAAAGGAGCGAGATTTCGCAGTGTGCTCAATCGGATCGTGTCAACAAACAAACAAGCAAACAAGAGTACAAACACTGTGAACATCGTTGACCGAGTACTCTCGTCCACGCACCTGTTGAATGCTACCACAACGGTACTCTCCACGGCTCCTGCAGATACGCATCCTGCATGATGAGGAAGCTTTTTTTTTTCAGAACACAGTCAAACATGCATATCTGGTCTTTCTTCTAGGAGAGGAGGGATAGGGAAAACTCTAAACACCACCACCACCACCGCCATCATAGTAATCCAACTTTGTCCCTTCCCCTTTGCCTTTTGCCCCCCATTTTTTACACGAAGAAAGAAGAAAAAATATACTCACCCCCACCGCCCCCCTCCAACCCCGTCACACACACACCAACACACACACACACACACATTCGCGCACACGAGCCAGAAGGTATCTGGCCACATGTCCAATCAGCTGGCACTGGCCACCTACGGCCTCGTCCGTGGAGACGGCGGCCAGTCCTCCCGAGCGGAGCCCAACACCTCCGCCGCTGCCGCGACCCATCAAAGCCACATGGCGAGTCAATCGCGTGCTCGCGCGGCGCAACTTCTTCAAGCCGAGCTCGCCCCGCCGATGATGACGGTGCAGGCCATGTCCCTCGATCGCCATCTTGGCCAGCGCTACATTCCCCATCAAGTGCCGTTCGCGTCTCTATCCTGCGGCGAGTACCTCTCCGTGCAAGACGTGCAGAGCCTCGCTGCCGTGTTCGACAAGTACAACATTCTGCCCAACAACCAACAGGCAGAAAGCGTGAACGATCCGGAGGTCTTCAGCACGGCCAGTCGCACGGCGTCAGATCGTGCGCGTCACGGGGCCAGCACTGGTGGTGGTGGGGGTGTCGACAGAACCACCACTTCCGGTGCTGCGGGTGCCTCGTCGCCGTCACCCATCACCGGCACAGCGCCGATGTTCCCCGCCGGTTCCACCAGCGCGACCAGCATGACAGGGACTGCCTCGACCTCGGCCTCTCCCCCTCCGCAGCCTACACCAAGTCTGCAGGATACCAGCAAGCTCAGCTACGCCGCACGCCGCAGTGCAGCACGGGTGCTCGAAACCAAGCTCACTCGCGACGAGGACGACAAGGCCCTGTGCGTCGAATGGGTCGTGGAGCTGCTGCTCGACATGATCGCCGCGCGCATGGACGCGAAGGACCTGGAACGCGATCGAGACGCACAGGCGGAGGCAGAGACGTCGGCTCGACGTCAGAATCGAGAGAACGCCGTGTACAGCGGCAGTGAAGACGAGCGCGGCGGTGGTGGGGGCGGCGCTGCTGCCGCGGACACGCGTCGCGCGAGCCTTTCACAGCCTCTGCGTGGCCTGTCTCGCCATCCGTCGCGTCGACGTGCCAGCACCACCACCTCCGCGGCGGACGCCCCAGGACTGGAGCTGCACGGTCGTGGATACCAGTCATGGCAGCCGCAGCAACAACGTACGGCGAAGTTACGACGGTACCGTGCAGAACTGCTGGCCTGGATCGCGCCGCTCTCGCAAGTCTGCGACGCCCGTCGGCAGTCCACGGTCTTCGAGAGCGGGCGTCGTCAGCAGCAGATGTTCGTTCAGTATCAGCGCAGCGTGCTCGAGGCCGAGCTGCTGCGCGCGAGACGGTACGTGGACGCCGTGCCCAACGATGCCGGCCTCCCCTCAGCCGCGACGAAAACCGCGGCATCCTCCACCACCACCACCACCGCGATGGCAACCGAGGGCGAAGTGATGTACAGTCGCACCGGCAAAGGTTTCCACGGTGTGCAAACCCCGCTGCTGTCCTACGCCGTCAGCCCTACCCTCCGGGCGATGCCCATGGCCGACACACTGCCGCAGTTTCTCCCCGTTGAGAATGGCGAAGCGCAAAACGGGCGGCGAATGGCGCCCACCAACAACAACAACACCAACAACAACCACAGTCCACCGTCGCGGCGCTCACCGGCGGCGATTAATTTTTTGGTCTCGTTGGCGCTTCCGGAGACGACGCCCGCCGGCCCCGTGACCCACCTCACCGCCGCCAATACAGCAGCAGTCATGCGTTCTCCCTCGGACGAGGACATGGGAGAGCATGAGAGTGTGCTGCTAGACATGAACCCATCGTATGTGCTCGACGACGGATCTCGGGACAAGGACAGGCCCGCCTACACCGGCCATCTAAATGCCACCCGACAAGCGGCCTCCACTGCCGGATCGTCCGTCTGGAGCCCTGTGAGTCAATCACGCGGCCGGCGTGCGTTGGCCATGATGGCACTGGATACGCTGCTGCCTCCGACAGGCACGAGCGGTAACGCGATGACAACAGCTCCCACTACTACTACTACTACTACTACGACTGCGACTCCTGCGCCTACCACAGCGGCGGCGGCGGCAGAGACAGCGGCCTTGCTGGAGGCGGCCGGCTTCTTCTTGCCTGCGTGCTACTTGCACAACGCAGCCCGGTTGGCGGCAGAGCGAAGGGAAGAGGAGGCCGAGAAGAGCGCGGTGGACATGCGGCGGTCCGGTCGTCTTTCCGTCTCGCTGCCCACGACCGTCGCCGGTGGTGTGGGTGGTGGCCGTTCAAACGGTGGCGAGGTCGATGGCGCAGGTCCGACACGGCCGCCGTCGGCCTCGACCGCGATGGGACGAGCCGGTACGGCCTCCAGCGCCGCGACGACGGTGGGGGCCGCCGCAGCGATGCCAATGACGATGTCGCCTGCAGCGTCCCCAACGTCCGCCCTGCCGTCCTGCGGGCTCACCTGGCTGGAGGCGCTGTCGGACCTGCCGGCCTGGGGCACCCTCATGCGCGGCTACCTCGATCGCGAGCGTCACGCTGTGGGCACGCAGACACTCGAGGAGGTCGTGCTGAGCCTGGCCAGCGCTGCCGCCTCCGCCAACGCCGCCAACTCCACCGCGGCGTCGGCGACCGCATCCATGGAGACGAGCAGCCCGATGCGCACATCGTCTTTCCGCCGCCCACCTGGGTACGCGCGTCTCGCGCAGTTGCCGCGTGTGCCGCGCGATGCCGTGTGTCGCGTGATTTGCTGGACCGACCTGTCGAACAACTTTGTGCTCGACCATCAAGGCAGCGACCACCAGGGCGGCTTCCTCGAGCACACCTACGTGCGTGGCCCTTCGATGATGCTCGAGGGCGACGACCCGCATCATCTTCGCGACACAGCCGCCGCCCACGACGACACGGACGGCCTCGGCGACGGCGTGGACGAGGACACCGACGAGAACAGCGAGGAGGCGCTGCTGTCGACAATCCACGGTGGCGCGCGCCGTCGACGCGCGGCCAGTCGCCGAGTGGGCGGGGCCAGTGGTGGTGTCGGCGCCTTCACCTCCGCCGATGATCTGGCCCAACACACAGCCGTCGTCACCGACGTGGCCACCTTCGCCGAGGAGCTCAAGGGCCTGCATCGACAGTCCGCCGATCACGTCGTGGTGACCTCCAACGGCGCGCTCATCATCACCTCCAGCAAGGACGGTGTCGTGAAGAGCTGGGACGGCCAGTTTGGTCAGTTTCGCGCCAACGTGCTCAACGTTGGGACGGCGTGGGTGTTGGCCATGTCGCTCGTGCGCGAGGAGCAGGTGCTGCTGGTGGCGACCTCGAACGCCGAGCTGACCCTCGTGGAGCTCGCGACGACGCACGTCGTGCACAAGTACCGCGGCTGCACGTCCCTCTTGACAGCCCTGCGCGCGGTCGTGCAGCCCGACGCGCAGCACATCACCAAGTACGGCATGAAGCCCGGTGAGTGCGGGCCGCACCGTATCTCCTACGAGTCGGGGACCTCCGCGGAGGGCTACCACACCTTGCGCGAGCGCGAGGTCGAGCTGACCCGACAGACCGTCACCGTGCCTGTGCAGCCGATCGAAGGCTTTGTCTCGCCGAGTGCGTTCTTCTTCTGCGAGGAGACCTCGTTCGCCTTTTTCGGCACCAACGAGGGCGTCGTCGGCTGCGTGGACCTCTCCGGTGAACTGCGACACAGTGCCTCGCTGGTGGCCAAGAGCATGCAGCCGCTCTCGCTGGTCTTCTCCGCACGCGCACACGCCTCTGGCATTGCCGTCACCGGCCTCTGCTTCTCCACCGCCACGGGCTGCGTTGTGTCCTCTGGGCATGATGGCACCCTCGCCCGCATTCCATTTGTGCGCGACACGCAGACGGGCCAGTACTCGGTCGGTGCCGCGGCCCCGGTGCCTGTCTTCCAGCCCACGCCAATTCGGTTCATGGTCTTCCACCCCCATGCGCGCCTGGTCGCCACGTCGCACAGCGATCGACGCGTGCAGCTGTGGATGCTGACGCGCACCTCTGTGGAGCTGGTGCATCAGTTTCCCCAAGAGACGCACGACATTGTCTCGGTCGTTTTTCTGCGATGCGAGGAGCGCATCGCCATGCTGCTCACCGACCACTCCCTGCGCGTGTTTGACGTGCGCGGCTATCGGCCGTCCGCGGTGATCACGACGCGCTCGACCAGCGATCAGCAGCTGCAGGACATGGCCTCGGTGACACTCAAGCTCTCCGCGACGGATGCCGATGGGTGTGTGGGGTACCACGCCAGCTCTCGCCGACTGGTGTGTGCACTGCGCAGCCCTATTTTGTACATCCCATCCGGCGGCCCGCGCATTGAAGGGTCAAGGCGGGAGACCGAGGAGAAGCGCAAGGAGGACACCCTCACTACCGCTGCCGCCACGAACAGTGCCAGCACGACGACGCTGTCACCCGCTGAGCGAAGCAAGTCGGGTCGGCGCCGATCGCGCACCCGGGCGTCGTCGAAAACGGCGCTGGGCGGCCTCATTGGTGGCACTGGTCGTGGTGGTGTCGGCGAGTGCGTGGACAAGGACGACGAGCACACGGGCAGCCGCAGCGTCAGCAGCCAGAGCAGCAACAGCAGCAGCAGCGCCGACAGCGAGGACTCCCTCGGTGACTTCACCGCCCTGCGCACGTTGCATCGACAGAGCGTGAACTCGCAGGCCGAGGGCACCGAGATCACCGGTGTGCTGAGTCGCCGCGAAAGCTTGGAGGTGCTGGAGAGGGTCGAGCACCGGCGACAGGCCCGTGCCACCGCACGAGCGGCGAAGAAGCAGCGTCTTGCGGCCGCCGCCCTTCTCGCGCGGCGTCTTGCCCCGCACACGACACATCACCGCGGCAGCGTCATCGGCGTCGTGGTGGTGCCAGATCGACTACAAGTGCACACCTTCACATCGGATCGGTGGAAGGTGTGGAGCCTCGCGACGGGCGTGCTGGTGCACGAGATGGAGCTGCCCCGTGAAGTGCGCCGCGCCTTTCCGCGCTTTCGCCGAGCGGTGTTTGTCTGCAGCCACTGGTCTACGGCCTCGTGCTCGCGGATGCTGCTCGGTGGGCAAGATGGCGTGCTGGCGACGGTCGATCCGGAAACAGGACTGCTCGTCTTGACGGAGCAGCTCAGCGTGCCGTCGGTCGCGTCACCGACCGCGCGTGCCACCGCTGCCACCACGGCTGTCACGGCTGGTACAATGGCGGCACCAACGGCAGCAGGTGGGACCGCCAGTGCGGCCAAGACCACCGCCACCACCACGGGCACCACCGGCACCTCTGCCACAGCAGGCTCCGCGAACGCCGCGGCGAGCACCACCCCTCATCATACCACCAGCCACGAGGCGGGCCTCGGCGGCGGCAACAAAGTGTACATTGACAACGACAAGGACATCACCGTCATTGCGTGCGAGAAGCAGCGTGCCTTTTTGTGCACCGGCCGCCATTGTGTCGTCCGCCGCTACCAGGCCGATGCACTCGACGCACACGGTGCCGAGGAGTTCACCAGCCTGACGCTGACGCTGCCTCCATCGCTGAACACATCCATCACGGCCTGCTGTGTCGTGCGCGACACGCACATTTGTCTCGGCACCATGGATGGGCATATGCTTTTTTACCGTCTGAGCGACCAGAGCGCACCCTACGCGGAGGAGTTTGTGCGCGAGACATACCCCGATGGCGCGCCGGACGTGGGCAGCATCACGGGTCTCTGCTTCCTCAACGAGAAGAACCAGGGCTTGGTGGTGGCGGTGACGAGCACCGGTGTCATGCACGTCTACGCGTATCTCAAGGGTGCCTTTGTCGGCCGTCTGCGCGTCTGCCGCGCACACGAGTGCTACGTAAGCGCGGTGCACTTTCACCGGCAGAGCTCGCTCCTCGTGCTCGGCGACTCGCTCGGACGCGTGCGCCTGTTTGACCTCACCGGCTTTGTGTCGGACGCCACCAACTTCAAGCGTGCCCTGCGCGCGTGCGGAACCATTCAGGGCGCGACGAGCGAGGTGACCGCGCTGACCCTGGTGTGTCGACACCTCGGCAGCAGCAGCAGCACCGCCCCGCCCACGACAGCCACGTCGACCTCGACCTCTACCGCGACTGCGACAGTGACAGCAGAGAAGCGTCCTTCTGTCGGCGCAGCGGCGGGTGCGTCGTCCGTGCTGAGCCCATCGCCGACGCCGGTGTGGTTGTTGGTCGCCGCGACGGATGGCAACGTGCGCTTGTTCTTGTGGCGGCCGGCCCCGTCAGTACGAGGCGGCGCCTCCACGACGACGACTGGCTACTCCTTTGCCGCCACCGGCGCCACCCCTGCTGCTGCCACCGCCGCCGTGATGGGAAGTCCACTCACCGGCCCCGGCTCGATGAGTCTGGCGGCGATGCCTCGCACGTCGCTCGTGGCGGGCGGTGTCGGCGACAGCGTCACCGTGCACAACCCCAACATGGACGTGATGGCGAACGGTTCATTCGGTGCCGAGGCGTCCGGCGCGCGCGTGCCGGTGCTGGTGGGCTTGTTTGGCTGCGACGTGTGGGCTCTCGGTGAGGAGAGCAGCTACAGCGTCGGCATGGCACTGCCCGTGGAGGAAGTGTCGACGCGTCAGCGCGAGGCGCAGGCGGTGCTTGAGGAAGTCATGCGACTCTCCAAGCCCGTGATGACGACGACGACAGCACACCACGCGACCGCCACGAATGGGACGACGACGACAACAGGGGCCCCTGCCATCACGTCCACCACCGCCGCACCTGCTGCAGCGGCCGTCAGCGCCCGCGACACGACTCCGAAGAACACCACCTCTGCCACTACGGCCACACCGCAGCCGATCAGCAGCACACACGCCGCGAAGAAGAAGGCAGGGACCGCCCCTGCCGAGGTCGCGGTGCCGTCGTCCACATCCGCGTCCGCCGTCCCAGCCGGCGTGACCCGCAGCGTGCACGCCTTGCTGCCCTGTGTCCGATCGGAGAATACCTCCCCCACCACATACACGCTCACGGTGGACGCGAACGTCTCTGCCGCCGTTGGTGGGGTCGGCCCCGCCAGCCTGGCCAGCACACTGCCGGCCTCGGTGGCATTGGACACACGCCGCACGCAGAAGGACTGCACCCCGATCGACGCGTCGGCACAGCGGCGCATCTCCGCGCCTCACCACGACCCGCACAACAAGGACGACAAGGACCCGCACGCGAAGAGCCGACCACCGCTGGAGGCGGGTCGACCGGACAGTGCACAGACGGGCCGTGGCCGGCGCTCGACCATGGCGACCGCGATTGCGTCTGTGCTGTGTGGTACCGAGGACGACAGGGACGACGGCCAGGACTCGGGCGAGAACTCAGTCCGCGCAGGTGTGACGCGCAGCCGCCATGAAACACTTTTGTTGGCCGCCGCCGCCGCCGCTTCGGCCGGTCCGGCGTCGGCCTCCAGCGCTGCCGATGCGACCTACGCCGCTGCCCATCCGCACATGAGTAGCACGTCGCCGAATCCTCTGCTGCAGACCTATCCGATCGCGTTACTCCGCAAGCTGGGCGTTCTGTTGCCGAATCAAGGGGTACCAGAGGGTGATGGCGAGGAGGCTGCGCTGCCGGCGGAGCTCGCATTTGACCCAGTGCGCCTTCGCGCGTACATGCGCGCCGGGCAACCGCGGGTGCCGTCAGGCGAGGTGTGGCGCGCGGGGGAGCACGAGACACCCGATAGCGAAGCGAGCCGCGGTCGACGCCCGACCGCCGTCATGACGTCCGCACCCGAGGCAGAAGCAGCGGCGGCGGCGGCGGCGGAGGGGCACGGCCCGTCGTTTTTCTTGACCGACATCGCCGCCGATGCCCCGCCGGCGGCATCGAGTGGTGCGGATGGCCGTCCAGGTGGTGGCCCGTCCCATCGACTGTCCTCGACGCGCACCTCGGCGGCCTCCACCATCACCACGACAACGATCACCACGCGCAGTTCCCTTCGCGGCACCCACACACCGACCGCCCCGTGCCTCGACGTGCTGGCGCGCACGCGCATTACGGAGCCCTCGCTGGAGGCCACCCACGCGAGTGACCACACCGCCCTGACCAGCACCATGACCCCACAGCAGGGCCGCCCTCCACCGGCGGCTGCACCGGTCGCCCCGCCGCCGTTGTTGTCGCCTGTCCGTGACGCCGCCGCTGGCCCGTCCGCACACCACAGCAGCCACAACAGCCACAACAAGAACAACAACAACAACAACAACAACACCAACAGCACCACGATGCGCTTCGCCGCCACCACCAGCGCGCACGGCCTCGCCAGCCTGGCTCAGCCCAGTCGTGTCCTGCCGTCGGCGATGCGTGCCGCCTCGGCCTCCTCACCGCGATCGGGCACGCGTTTGCCGGGCAGCGCGGTCGCCAGTCCGTCGTCACGCGGCCACAAGCCCGACGTGATCACTGTTGTCAATGGATGTGGTAGTACTGGTGGGGGTGGGCACCGCGGCGACTTCGACGACGCCCTGCAGAGCCCTCTCACGCTCTCGGTCGGCGATCGCAGCCGCCTGGGCGGTGCTCCAGGGGCATCGACCTCTGTGGTGCTGCGCGGCTCGCCGCTGAGCACGTTGCACGGCCAGAAGCGGCAGGAGTCTGACACAGTCGCCTTCCCCGAGGGCCTGCCACCGCTTCCCATTCTGGAGGAGCGCCGCGATCAGCTCATGTTGGCCCACCTTGCCCGTCAGCTCGATCACTTGCAACCGAAGGGGAGCACCGAAGGCGGTTACATGATGGCGATTGAGAAGACCTGGCGGCGGCGTCGTGGGGATGCGGCGACGCGAGCGGCGGCTACCGGAGCCGGGGCCGCATCGGGCCAGGGCGGTGGCGGCGGTGGCGGCGGCGGCAGCACGCAACATCTGCAACACGCGTCACAGCAACCACCGCCGCAGGCGTTGCTCCAGAACCACAATGCCGTGGACGCCATGAGCTCGACAAGCACCAGCCTCCTCGGCCCTGCCCACACCACGACTATGGGTGGTGGTGGTGGGCGGGCGAGCAGCTTCATCAAGAGCAAGGGGTCGCTCCATCAGGGGCGCGTCGGTGCATCACCAGCAGACCACAACCTGCTGCTCTCCCCACGGCCCGCTTCGTCGTCCATGCGCACGGACGGGGAGCATCCCTCCTCCTCCTCCACCCCTGCTGGCGGCTTCACGGGACTGGACCTGGCGCTGCTCGCGTGTCCTACAGAGACGAGCGTGGTCGCCAGACCGACCAACACCACCTCGAATGCCACAACGACGACGACGACGACGACGGCTGCGCTGCTGCCGGCTCACGAGCGCATGAGGCAGCACATCCAGCAAACACGTAAGATGGAGTTGCAGGCGCTGCGCGATCGTCTCGCGGCTCGCGAGGAGCAGGAGTCACAGCACCGGAGCCGGACTCGCCGACCAGGGGCAGGGCCGGCAGCGTCCAACACTGGTGCTGCTGCTGCTTCTGCCGGTGGCGCCGCCCCCGCGCGCACGCTACCTCGAGGACGCGATGAGCTCCCACTCATCTCTGGTCGTCAGCGACTGGACGTGATTGACGTGGCGCTGCCGTCGACGCTGGCCCGCGATGAAGGGGCGAAGTTGCAGCTCCGCCAGCTCAAGGCGCTGAGCGGGGCGAGCAACCACGCGGCGACGGAGCTGTCCTCGGCCGCACCAGGCCCGCACCGCCAGCGTCTTTCTCAGTAGAGAGAGAGACACCACGCGAACCACCACCACCAACATCACCAAACAAATGCACGACGGTGAAAAGAGGAAGAAGACATGTGAAAGAGGTTCATTGCTCTTTTTTTTTTTCATCTTTGTTGTGCTTGTGGCCGCCATCAACTCGACATGTACAGTACGGCTGCAGCAGTGTGAATGGCGCGACCTCTCTCCCCCTTTTTTTCTTCTTCCTTGCCTCACCTGTACTCATGTAAACACAAAACTGTCCACTACTCTGGGCACTTTTGACCCAGTTCTTTTTTTTTTCTCTCTCTCTCTCTATTGCGAGCACAACGGAGCAAACAATCAACAAACGAAGGAGTTCGTGTGGATACAGAGGGACATTTGGCCCACCTTATGCACCTCTTCACACGCAGACATGGACGCGCGCCTTTTCTGGTTTCACATCTGACGGCATGCCATCACCTACTTTTGAGCAAAAAAAAATGGCACTTCGTGATCTGCACTGCAATCACTCTCGTTCTTTATTTTTGTTTTCTGGACCACTGATCAGTGTGTCTTTGTTTTGTGTGTGCCCATCACATCAGTCTCCCTATCACCTTTCTCTCTCCCCCTCCCCTTCCTCTCTCCATTCCTATTCTGCATACCTCTCTTCAAGTTGACAAGAACACACTCAAAAGAAGAACGCATATTAACCATACCGGCAAAAAGCCAGAGAAACGCATATCCCTAGAGACACTTGCACAAACTAGGCAATCCTATCGAAAAAAAAAGAAGAAGTAAAAAACAAAAACAAACAAACAAACAACACACACACACACACACACAAGCGCGCGCACACTGCAGATGGCCTACTTGATCCAGAGCACCAACGCGCCACTCACCGAGGCTCGCCAAGACAGCAGCCACACCAGCCACAGCATCGGTGCTGGCTTGATGAACTCGGTCATCTCCTTCTTACACCCCACGCGGCACGCCTCCAGCGCGGTCCCAGCTCACACGCCCGCCACGATGGCCGCGTCACCGGGCTCCACCACCACTACCGCGACCTCTCATAGTGCACGCACGCCGATCACGGCGTCGTCGTCATCTCTGTCGTCTCTCCCCGCTGGCAGCCACGCACGTGCGGGCCCCCCAACCGATGTCACGTCGACGACGACCGCGTCGCCGCTGGCCAGTGGTGCGCCAGTCGACCCGTCTCTCTTGTCGACGCAGATCGAGGACGCACAGCTGTTCCGTTTCGGCATCGACTACGAAGAACTCATGGCGATCATGAACGCCCCGTGCCATGCGCACGAGGAGAAGTTGCCGCCTTCGGCCTCGCCGACGACGTCGTCGGCGTTTTCCTCCGCCTTTGCCGCCGGCTCTGGCGCCGCGGGCACGGGCGGTATCTTGTGCCCGAGTGCCTTGCACTTCACGCGCATCAGCGACGACCCCAAGACCGGCATCTCTCTCTGCAGCTCCCCTGTACCAAACTGCCCTGTGCACTTGATGCGCGCGACGGCGATCATGCCTTGCTCACCGGCTGAGTTCTTGCAGTACATGGACAGCCGCGTGCGCGGTTTGTGGGACACGTACTCGGAGAAGGGCTACATTGTACGCGAATTGCCAGTGCCAGAGGCGGTGGAGGCCCAGCTTGCTCGTGCGAAGTTGCAGCCGCAGACGGACTCGCTGCAGGTCACAGCAACGCGGACAGCAACAGACCCGACGCACGCGTCCGCCAACACGGGCACATCGTCATCGTCTTCGTCATCGTCTTCGGCCTCGTCATCACCGCCACCTTTTGCGTACCTTCCCGGTCAGCGGCGCGTGGCGCTTCACTACTTGGCCGTCCGCTCTCCCGTTCCGTTTGTGCAAAGCCGTGATTTTGAACTTGTGGTGACGGAGGAAGTGCGCGAGGACGGCACCGCGTACATGAAGGCCTTCTCGGCACCGTTCGGCTACTGCGTGCCCGTCGACGTCGATCAGAACCGCTATGTGCGAGCGGTGTGCCTGTCCGGCGTCGTCGCCCGGCCGCTGACGGGCGGGCCTGCCCGTGTGCCGCCCGCGCTGCGTCATTTGGTCGATTCCACACAGCTCCGCGCCTTTATGAACGACACACGCTCCTCGACACAAAACTCCTCTGGGACCGCGACCGCGACAAGGACATCATCGGCACCGCGTGAGTTCTGCGAACTCTCGTACTACGGTCTGGTGCATCCGATGGGGCTGATTCCACCGGTGCTGGTGAACATGGTCATTTCTGCGCAACTGAGCACGCTGCGCAACCTGCAGCAGTTCATTGTGCGGAATCCCTTGTCCACACTGCTACCGGCGAACGGCGGGGCAGCGAAGGCGGCGGTGTCGTCATCGTCGTCGTCGTCGTCGCACACCACTGATGGTGAGTCCACCGTTGGCGAAGATGTGAAAGCGAGGAAAACGACACGCCCCGTATCCAAGAAGCCTTCCTCGTGGAGGGAAAGACTCCTCTCCAAGCTGTAAGCACATCATGTGCATGTTTGTGTGCGTGCGCACCGGTACAGACATCTTTCTGCGCCTTTCCCATTTGTGCCCCCCTCTGTCCTTTAGGCACTATTTCTTTTTTTCTTCTTTCTCGTTCTCGTTCTTTCCTCTTTTCCTCCTATTTTAATGAAACCTCTTTGCGCTCTCTTGACGCGCATACTCAAAAAAAAAAAAAAACAGTAAAAAACAAACAAACTGACATTGACATGTCCGGCCACAAGGAAAGAAAAGAAAAGATGCCCGATACGCAACAACAACTAAACAATTGTGCGCGTGAATGAGTTTGCCACTTTCTGTGAGTCACATCACTGGAGCCGTCCCTGCCCTTCTTTCCAGATTTTCTCTTTTTTTTTTCACTGACTTTGCTCTAACACTTTCCGCTCTCTCTTCTCTCTCCCTCTTCCGTTGTTTCCACGCAAGTTGTATCAGTTTACGTGCACTTTTAGTCCCTTTTTTTTTTTGAACTCTTTCTTTCTTTATCCCCCCAATTTTGCGACCATGCTGACGTCCTTCGCGTGGGTGCCCAAGGGTGCCATGAAGAAGACTCCCATCTTCTCCACCGACAGCATCGAGCAAGCCCGCCAGAAGCTGCGCCGTCAGAACCCCGACTACGCCGAGGCCCTCAACGAGGAGTCCGCCGGACACGGCAAGAAGAAGAAGAAGCCTAGCCAGCGCCTGGCCGTGCCTCGGGCCGAGGCCGAGGCCGAGGAGGAGGAGTACGAGGAGGTGACGGAGGATGGCGTGGTTGACGCGGTCGATGATACTCTGCGTGACATTGCCGGTGGTGGTGCCGGGGCGATTCTCGATCAGGTCGAGTCCGAGGACGAGGACGAGCTCGGCGACATCACCTTCAAGGATACAGATTTGGTCTTCGCGATTGCCCGCGCGGACACACAGGAGCCGCGTCTGGAGCTCTTCACGTACGATGAGCCCGAGGACAACCTGTTCCTCCACCACGACATGCAGCTCTCCGCCTTTCCGCTCAGCACGGCCTGGCTGACGGACGGCACCATGTCGATGCTGGCCGTGGGCACCATGCTCCCGTTCATTGAGGTGTGGGCACTCGATGTGATGGACTCCGTTGAGCCCGCCGCCATTCTTGGTGGTTGCGAGAAGGTCGAGCACAACTACAGCCGCAAGACGATTCAGAAGAACTTGAAGCCCGACTCCCACAAGGAGGCCGTGCTGGCTGTACAGTGGAACACCGTCGCACAGAACATCCTCGCCTCGGGTAGCGCCGATCACACCATCAAGCTCTGGGACCTCAATGCCCACGGCGGGACCTGCCTCGGCACCTACCAGGAACCGGAGAAGGTCCAGTCCCTGGCCTGGCACCCGGCTGAGGCCAACCTGCTGCTCTCGGGTGGCTTTGATGGCAACATTGTGCTCCGCGACTGCCGCCAGCCCGACCAGACGGCCCTGCGCTTTCCCGTCGGCGAAGTCATTGAGAAGGTCGAGTTCGTCCCCAGTCACGGCGGTCACGCGTCGAGCGTTGCCGATGCCGTCATCATGGCGTCCACCAGCGATGCGGGCTGGATGGCCTTTGATGTCCGTCGCGCCAGTCAGGCCGCGGCAGCGAATCCGACCGGCGACCGCGCGATTCCGTCCGCGCCACCACTGTGGTCGCTTCGCCCTCATCAGGGCGAGGTCACCTTCAACTGCTCACGACAGGTCCCTGGCCTTTACGCGACGGGCGGCAAGGACGGCCACTTGACGCTCTGGGATGGTCGTCAGACCGGCTCGGCACCGAAGCCGATTGTCTCGCGCGATTACAAGACGGGGGCGGTGCTGTCTCTTCAGTTTCACCCCAACTCACCCCACATTCTCGGTGCCTGCGGCTCGGCCGGTGAACCTCTGGTGTATACCATCACGAGCGATGTGCAGGCGGTGTTCCGCTAAGGTGTGTTGTTGTTGTTGTTGTTGTTGTTTTTCTCCCTCCGCCGCCTTGGTCTGCTTTTTTTTTTTTGAGTATTGGGGACGGTGACGGCGAGAGGAGCTTCTTGTGATGGCTGAGTGAAACAAGGCAAACACAAATAAAAAAAAAGCACGCACGCACACATGAAGCTGTGAGTGATGTTGCCCTTTCTTTTTGTGCTTTATTTGCTGTTGCTTCTTCTCACTTTTTTTTTCGTAATACAGTCGGATAACTACAATAACACGTTGAAGTAAACAACCATGCAAACACGCCCATGAGAAGAAGAAAAAGAAAAGCTCGTTTTAGGAGAATGGTAACTCACTGCATTCTTTCTCTCTTTCCCAACGCTACTTCTCACGTGCTTTTTTTCTTACCTTAAAACCATGAACGTGCGAAGTTGCTCACAGGCGATTCCACCGAGTTCTGCGTTTCCCCTGGGGAAGAAGGAGAAGACAACATGTACGGTATCTAAATGACATTCTAGCAATCCAATGCACGTGTTCTCTACTATTCTGCCACTTTCTATTTCCTCTTCGTTCCCTCCCTTGTTCTCTCTCGCCAATCTGCTCTCGACACAACCACATACTGCTCGTACTCGACACCACCAGCTTAAACGCTTTCTCTTTCAAGCTCTTTCTCCAGCAAACTCTTTCCCCTACTCAATCATGAAGATCTTCCGTGACGTCATCTCCGGCTCCGAGGTTGTGTGCGACAACGACCGTCCGTTCGACGAGGAAGGCGACATCGTGTACGTGGTGCGCGGCCGCTACATCGACATTGGCGGCGAGGACTACGGTATCTCTGCCAACGTGGATGAGGACGCCGCTGAGGGCGCCACCGGCGACGTTGCCGACGGCAAGGAGCGCGTTGTGGATGTTGTGCACAACAACCGTTACACCGAGACCAGCTACGACAAGCCCTCCTACATGGCGTACATCAAGGGCTACATGAAGCTCCTGCTCGAGCAGATCGAGGATGAGGATGCCAAGAAGGCCTTCCAGACCAACGCCGCCACCTTCGTGAAGAAGGTGCTGAAGGAGATCGATGAGTACCAGTTCTTCATCCCCGACGGCAATGAGGAGGACCCCGACAACGGCATCATTGTTCTGTGCCGCTGGGACGAGGAGACCCCCATCTTCTACTTCTGGAAGGACGGCCTCAAGGGCATGCGCGTGTAAAAACCGCTGCACGTGAACAGTGAAGGAACGAGCATCATAACTCTAATACCCCGGACAAAAAACTACGACTGAGTGTGTGCGCATACAAAGTACACAGAATCACTACCACGCACAGGGCAGTGAAAAATACAACAACAACAACGACAACAGGCAAACACCTGTTGTTGAACGACTGCTGTAAAAGAAGTAATCTCGCAAAAAAAAAAGAAGAAGCTAAAACACACATACACACAACACACCAAGTCACTAACATACGGCGTACTCGAGTAATTGCCCATTTGGGCAACGGATAAATGAAGCGATGCAGATCTCCTTCCCTTCTTCCCTCTGCTGAGCCCTCTTCTCACGAGGTTCACGAAAACGGTCTTTGCAGGGAGAAAAGAAAAGAGGAAGTCCGCTGTCGTAATTCATACCCTTCACAACTCGCTTTCGAAGGAGTTATGTCAGGACAGTCACGTGACCGGTTTATCAAGGCAAAACGAAAAACAAAAATGTGTACTTGGGACTTCTACTCGCGTGTGTGGATTCAAGAACAAAAAAATATATGACTACATCGCCAATCACGTTATATTTTGCAGCTCTTGTGCTGGGAATGGCGCGGATGTGGTTATTTTTTTCTGCCTTTCTTTTCAGTCTCGGTGCTTTTTCTCTTTCTTGTTTACGTTTCCGCCTCCTTTTTTTCTTCTTTCCTTTTTTGGCGTGCCATTTGCTGCACCCACACGAAGAAAACAAACCAAATAAGACAAGGGCATTCCCCATGCCCACACGACTTGTCTTCGGTGAAATGATGCGACGGCGCCAGCGTCGCTTGCTTTTCTTCCTGCCACGCACATTGATGTGCACACACACACACACACACATACACACAGCCGTCAAGTCCGCGGTTATTCTCCATGTTGATTTGGCTGTGCTTAGCAAAGACAGTGCGATGTTGCCTGCGTTACTGATGTGCGTTTCTTTCACTTTTTTTTTCTCAGCCTCCATGTGTCTTGCTTCTCACATTTCCCATTACCTCCCTCTTCCTCCGTTGTTCTCTCTCTCCGATCTGCCCTCGACACAACCACATACTGCTCGTACTCGACACCACCAGCTTAAACGCTTTCCCTTTCAAGCTCTTTCCTCAGCAAACTCTTTCCCCTACTCAATCATGAAGATCTTCCGTGACGTCATCTCCGGCTCCGAGGTTGTGTGCGACAACGACCGTCCGTTCGACGAGGAAGGCGACATCGTGTACGTGGTGCGCGGCCGCTACATCGACATTGGCGGCGAGGACTACGGTATCTCTGCCAACGTGGATGAGGACGCCGCTGAGGGCGCCACCGGCGACGTTGCCGACGGCAAGGAGCGCGTTGTGGATGTTGTGCACAACAACCGTTACACCGAGACCAGCTACGACAAGCCCTCCTACATGGCGTACATCAAGGGCTACATGAAGCTCCTGCTCGAGCAGATCGAGGATGAGGATGCCAAGAAGGCCTTCCAGACCAACGCCGCCACCTTCGTGAAGAAGGTGCTGAAGGAGATCGATGAGTACCAGTTCTTCATCCCCGACGGCAATGAGGAGGACCCCGACAACGGCATCATTGTTCTGTGCCGCTGGGACGAGGAGACCCCCATCTTCTACTTCTGGAAGGACGGCCTCAAGGGCATGCGCGTGTAAAAACCGCTGAAAAAGAAAGAAAGCGATGGTGGATGACTGGTTAGTTGAACTTTTTTTTCCCAACGCAAATACACGGAAAGGAAAAAAAAAGTTAAACGCTGTCAACACCTCTAACTGTTCGCTTTTTTCTTGTTTCTTTTTTTTTTCAACCTTAATGCTTTGTAACCAAGCTGAAAAATCATCGGACATGTTTATGTACCGAAGAAGCCATAACACAACGAAGCCAAAAAAAAAAAAACAAAAAAAAACAATGAAGACAGCACCATGTGATTGTGGCTCGCGACATGATCCGCGTGAAACATGCGGATGCGCACGGTGATCAATAAACAAAAAAAAAACAGAAGCGAACATCGTATGCAAACGACAAGATAGACAAACCACACGGAAAAAAGACAATGTCATCGAACATGGCTTTTGCTATGTAATGCACAGTGGGAAAACAAAAATCACGAGGAAGAACCATTTCAAACGATTCATTCTAGTAGAGAGGCTACTTCTTTTCTTTCTTTTTTTTCTGCCTGCCTTTTTTTCAACGTCTTCTTTTTCTTTTGTATCGTTGTTCCACGCCCCAGTTTCCTTACTTTGAGCGTTTTTTTTTTCAAAGGCCTCGTGCCAGTCGCAACGTAGTTGCGGCTGTTGCTCCGAGTGCATGTGAGGTTGTTCGTTCAAACAAAGCAAATAACGACACAGGGAGAGCGGATTCGCAGGCACACAACGAGTGGTCAACGGTTTCTGCGCGTAGATCTGACCGTGCTGCTGGAAGATGCCACAACAGGCACAACAACAAGGAGAGGAAGTCTTTCTATTTTGCGCATATACGGTCCAGATGCGTGTGGACTCAGTGTGCAAGTTTCACTGTCATCTAGAGGTGCTGTATGATATCCTCCTCTCATTGTGATTGCTGTAGAACTCCCTCTGTTTTTTCGTGTCCATGAACAACCCTCTATTTACCCTCCGTCTTCCGGCTCCCCTTTTGCATTCACCGTCTTCCCTTTTTTTTTCTCTTTGCCGTGCTAAATTCGCAAGGTCGGCGACGACAGAGGCGGTTTCACCGTATTCTACAACATGTGAGTGCTCTCTCTCTCACGCTCTTTCTCGCCCCTTTTAAACTGATCTGATTTTGTGTTTTTTAAAGTGAGATTAGACACCATGGACGAAAGGGAAGACATCGCAACGCTGGAGTACTCCGTGGCCTGCTATCCCCTTCGCCTGTTTCACCCCGCCGGTGCCACCGTGTTGAGCGGCAGCTCACCGCACGGCCTTTCCGACGCGGCCTGTGCGCGACTGTTCCCAACTTTTGACGCCGACAACACCACCACCAACAACGCGTCATCGTCTGCCGCGACGCTGCACGCGTGGTGCGCGCAGTACTCACCGTTCCGCTACGTCAACGAGGCACGATATCGCACGACACTGGCACCACCAGACGACGACGGCGGTGGCGGCAACAACAGCAGCAGCGGCGACACCGGCGCCTCTTCTCCTCGTACTCGTTGTGCAATCAGAGCGCGTGTGGCACACTCGCGTGGCGAGGATGCGGCGGCGGTGTACTGGAGCTGGGCAGACCGCAGCTGCCACCACGCACGCCCTGTGCGGAAAGTTGCACGCGCCAAGGCACGAACGGGCGCGGAGACACGCACTGGCGGCACCCAGCCCGAATCGGCATCGCCGCACTCTCCACTCTCCTCATCGTCACCACTCTCTCTGCACGATGACCCAAATGGAGTCACGCGTCAGCGAAAGAAGCGTGTGCGTGAGGAGAAGCCAGCCGCATGTGGGCCACCGTCATCTGCAACGACTGGCTTTTCTGACGCGTTGGCCTCGCGTGTGGATGACAACGATGATCTCTTGCGCACGCTGCTGAATGTCGACGGCGGTGACGACAAGGCGGTGAATGGCGAGGCGAGGGCGAAGGCGACGAACACGGCAGCGGTTGTTGTTGTTGGTGGTACACCGGCGCGTGTGTACCACACAGACCCGCCGGCACGATCACCACACGCCAGTTCTCCGCCGCGCACCGTCTTCCGTTACTGCTCCTCCAACTCTCGCACGACCTCGCCGTCGCGTCCATGCACCCCCACACTGGCACCGACAACTCTCACCGCCAGGCCAGCCACGACGACAACAACGACAACAACAACAGTCGATACAAATGTGCGAGTTCCGCCACCGCGTCCTCAACGCGCGCGTGTGCCCGCCTTTCACACTTTTGTCGCGACGGCACAGGAGACGGAAGCCCACACCGCCACGCGCCAGGGCCTCACCGCCGCCGCCTCGAAGCGACTTGCCAAGTCTGCGGAGACTGAGGTGCAAGAGGCGATGAAGACAGTGGCCTGGACAGTGTTGGTCGATCACCGTGAGCGTGTGAAGGGATCGAATGCACAGATGCTGGCGGCACTCGCCCGTCAGGGGGTGCCATGCCACCCGTGCGTGCTGCCCTGTGGCGACTTTGTCGTCGGTGTGACCCCGCGCTCTGTTGTGGAAAGCGGGCGACCGCACTCACCCAACCTTGGTGATGGTGATGACACCGGTGGTGGTGACGACACGGTCGGGACCGGCGAGGTGCCCGTCCATGCGACATCCGAGATGCCATCGCACCTTTTTTCACTGGTCGTGGAGCGCAAGACCGCGGACGACCTCGATGCCAGCATTCAGGGCAGCCGCTATCTTGATCAGCGTCGGCTGCTGGCGCACGCACCGTTCACGCATGTGGTGTGGCTCATTGAAGGCGAGCCGCGAGCGCACGCACGATTTCCTGGACGTGGCGGCCATGGAGCGAGCCGCTCCCCATCACCACCACCATCGTCATCATCCGTGTTGGAAACGGACGACAAGCGCACTGTGAAGGAGAAGCTCGGCCTCGGCGAGGTCGAGCAGCGTCTGGATGCGGCCTGCGCGTCACTCACGCGGTTCGGCCCACAAACATCGCGTGCCCCGGTGGAAGCCACGAGGCTGTCACCTGGCTTCACTGTGGTGCGCACGCGCGATGTGCACGAGTCCATTGCGTTCCTGAAGCAACTCGCCTTGTCCTACGTGCGCGAAGCCGCTGTCCATGGCGGTCGACGCCCTGGCGGGCCGGGGTGCTGGCTGGAGACCGCGCCACTCTTTCGCAAAGTGCGGGACATGCAACAGCATCTGCGCGCGCAGACTGCATTTCCACGTGTGCTCATGTGTATTCGTGGCTGCGCATCTGGTCTGGCGCTGTGGGTGACGACCAAGTACGGGACCTTGTTGGGGCTGTGGCGGCTGCTGAAGACACGCGGTCGCTCGGCCGTGGATGAGGACGGCGAGGTGCAGCGTCTTCCCATTACGCAGAAAAAGGTGCTTGTACTTTTGACCGAATTTCTGTTGGCCACGGAGTATTTTTAGACACATATATATATATATATAGGCACACGTAGACCGTTGCTTTTTTGTTCAATTCCTCGTAGATTCGTACACACATGCATACACCAATACACATGCACACACTAAATATATGCACATCCGCAACACTTTTCGTGCCGCAGCATGAATGTACAGTCTTTTCCGACCTTTCAACGCTGTTCTTTTCTTCAGTCTCTCACTGTCTCCTCCACCTCTTCACTCCTCCCTCATTTCTCTCTGACTTGTTCACCACTGTCCAACTTATCTGCCAAGAAGAAGAGGAAGGTACAAAAAAAAAAAAAAAAGAACACACCCTTTAGTTTTGCGCGTACGTGTGCGTGTTATTGCTTAGTGCTGTGCTTGAGGAAGTAGGTTTTGGACTCCTCTCTTTTTTTTTTTCCCGTTTGTCTCCGTGCAACTTCTTTTTCTTCTTCCCCCCTTCCCGTACTTACTCCGTCGTCACCTCCTCCCTCGCCACTACCAAATACACACATCTCTAAGTGGAGTTGTTGGATCACGTCTGGCTTGGCTGGGACACACACACACACACACACACACACACACACACACAGATACACACCAAATACATACGCATAAACACGTTCTTTCTTTTCTCTTCCGGAGCCTTTTGATTCCAGATAGTGCACACGAACATATAGATTCATCCAACAACAACATCGCCGAGGGGCATCGAAGGGAACGTACACGTCAGACGCAAACACACGCGATTCATTCGGTATGTCCTCTTCGACAACAACACACACCGCCTCGCCTGCGGCTGCCGCCACCGCCCCGCCGCCGTATCGGCAAAACTTGTCTCAGTGGTGCGATGCCCTTCCCGCCGCTGTCGCCACAAGCCTGGCCCAGCTCGCCGTGCCTCGCGACCCACAGATCTACCACCACTCCCGTACGATTCAAGCCGCCGTGCAGCAGCAGCTCAGCAGCATTCCGCCCGTGGCGCCGCGTCGGCTCTTTGCGTTTGGTCGTCGCCCCTGGGACGAGTTCGCTGCGGTCACGTCCTCCGTCGTGGCACCGACTGGGGGAAGTAATGGAGGAGGAGGAGGAGGAGGAGGCCATGCTGGCTTTGCTGCGGCCCCACGCTCTGGACCAGCTCCCCCATCATCGGCCCTTCCACCCATGCCACAGAACCCTTCCTACGGATCCGTGGCATCAGGCAGCGGCCCCGTCGGACAGAATACCTACAACAACAACACCACCAACAGCAACTACAACAGCTTTACTGGCGGTGCGAGCAGCAGAGGCACCAGCGCGGATATTGTGCCCGTCCAGCCCGCCTCCAACAACACCGGCCCGCGCACACGCACCACCTTTGCCCACACCACCGCACCGCCCTCTGCCGCGGCATCACCTCCACCGTCGTCGTCATCGTTCACGGTCGACGCGCATGTCCCGCCCGCTGCGGCGGCTGCCGGTGCTGCTACGTTGGAGAGCCTCAAGTTGGAAATGCGCCAGGTCTCTGTTCAACTTCGTCAAGCGCAGCAGCGCCGTGATGACTTGATTCTGGAGGAGGACGAGCATCACGACGCGTCGGCGGACCTCGATCAGCTCGACGCGCACATCCTCGCGCTCGAGGAGTCCTTTGCGCAGCTGCGCAACACACAAGCTCTTCTGCTGCGCCGTGCCCCGCCCACGTCGGCCTCCTCGTCGCTCGCCGGCACCCCTCGCCAGACCTCACTCCTGCCGCCGTCCTCTTCCTATGCCCCCTCGCCACTGCAACCGCCTCCGGGGCTTCCGGCGTATCCTCCACCGTCAGCAGCGGCAGCGGCCTCAAGGACCAGCTCCTGGTCGGCGCCGTCCAGCGTCACCGAGGCGCGGGCGCCCATGATGGCCCCGACGACCTTGTCACGATACTCTGGTGGCGACGGAGAGGGTGGGTCACGCCCGCCGTTCGCGTCGAATCAGACCTACAACAGCGGCAGCAATGGGTACGATGAGCAGGGCTGGACGGCGACGGTGATGCACGATGGCCCGGCCATGAGCTCTGTCGGCGGGATGCGTCCCTTCAACAAGAATGACGGCTCCTTCAACTCCTTTGCAGGCACCTCTTCGGCGTCCATGACGGCGTCGCTCACTGACTCGGGCTTCGACACGAGCAATTTCATGAACAGCAGCAACATCAACAACAACAACACTAGTAGTCGCGGTGGTGGCTTCAGCTGGGAGGCGTACGAGCAGGGCATCGCGTCCGATCACTTATCTCGCGATGCCCTGCTGGCCGCCGAGGATGTCGTGCTCCCCGTGAACCCTGCGAGCGAGTACAGTGGAGAGCGCTTTCCCTGGTCCATGGAGTTGCGTCGCACGATGCGTGATGTCTTTGGTCTGCACGAGTACCGATTCTGCCAGCTCGATGTGATGAACGCGTGCATGGCCGATCGCGACGTGTTTGTCCTGCTCCCCACCGGCGGCGGCAAGTCCTTGTGCTATCAGCTGCCCGCCTTGTTGCCGAACCCGGCGCAGGTCACCATTGTGCTCTCGCCGCTCGTGTCGTTGATTCAGGATCAGGTGTACGCGCTGATCGCCAACGACATCCCTGCCATGGCGCTGACCGGCCAGACCACTGATCTAGCCCGCCGTCAGCTGTTTCAAGAGTGGGCGACCGGCCACATTATCCACACCCTCGTCTACGTGACCCCCGAGTACTTTGGACGCAGCGATCACTTTGTGCAAACGCTGCGCACCCTGGCCGATCGTCAGCTGCTCAGTCGATTTGTCATTGATGAGGCGCATTGCGTCTCCCAGTGGGGCCACGACTTTCGACCCGATTACCGCAAGCTGTCTATTCTGAAGCAGCACTTTCCGACCACCCCGATCACGGCGCTGACGGCGACGGCGACGGACCTTGTGCTGCAGGACGTGATCAAGACCCTTGGACTGCGCAGCGCCATCATCTTCAAGGGGTCCTTCAACCGCGCCAACCTCAAGTACTCGGTGCAGAGGGTGACGGGAAAGCAGTCGCTCGCGATTGTCAAGGGCATCGTGCAGACCCGCTTTCCTTCCAGCGCGTGCGGCATTGTCTACTGCCTCTCTCGCAAGGACTGCGAGGAGATGGCGGCGGAGCTGTGCAGCGCCGGCATCAAGGCCTCCTACTATCACGCAGAGGCCACCGGCAAGAACGAGAAGCAGGAGCGTTGGACGCGCGATGAGCTGCAGGTGATTTGCGCGACGATTGCGTTCGGCATGGGCATCAACAAGCCCGATGTTCGGTTCGTCATTCACGCGGCGATGCCCAAGTCCATTGAGGGCTACTACCAGGAGAGCGGTCGTGCGGGGCGTGACGGGCTTCCGTCCGAGTGCATCCTGCTCTGCTCCGCGCAGGATCGGCAGCGGCAGGAGCGGCTCATCCACGGCTCCAAGGACTGGAAAGCCTCGTTGCAGTCGCTCTACCGCATGGTCGCCTACACACACAACGACGTCGATTGCCGGCGTCGTCAGCAGCTCGGGCACTTTGGTGAAGAGGTCGACCTCCACTTTTGCCTTTCGCAGCTGCAGCGCCGTCAGGAGCAGCATCAGGCAGCGGGCAAAGCCAACGCGCCGCTGCCCCCGTGCGAGCTCTGTGACAACTGCGCGAGCAAGCGGGCGGAGGGCTGGGAGGTGGAGGACGTCGATATTAGCCTCATGATGGTCGACCTCTACCGCATCATTGTGCACTTGGGGAGCTTGACGCCGAAGCAGGCCATTGGCGTCTACCGCGGCACTGTCTCGGAGATTGGCAAGCCTGTCGAGTCACGCATGCGCCAGAAGGGTACACCGGCGGAGTTTAAAAAAGGCGCCAAGGTGCCCAAAATGCTGGTGGAGCGTGTGGTGCTCGAGTCTCTCATACTGGGTGTGCTGCGCGAACGCCTCGACAGCATCAACGACTTTGTCATTTGCGCGTTTCTCGAGGTCGGCGAGGGCCAAGGCCTGCACGTGCTCCGCGAGATTGAACAGCACCGTCGACGTGTTTGCATCCGTGCGCGCAAGGATGCGCCACGCGCGAGCGCGGCAACGACCGTGGCGGGTGCGGCGGACGGTCGTAAGCCGACAGGACGCCAAGGGACCGGCAGTGGCTCGATCAGCCTCGCCAATTTGTTCGTGGATGAGGAAGCCCGCGGTGCCGGCAGTGCTGGCGGTGTGGGTGGCATTCGTCGGTTCAACGAGGAGGAAGAAGAGGAGGAAGAGGGGGCACTGCGCACGACACGCACGCGAAGGCGTGTAGCGGACAGCAAGCGCAGTGCCGGTGGTGTGGGCGAGGCCGCGGCTGCCACCAGCACGGCAGTCCGCAAAAAGTCCGTGCATGGAAAAGTCGAAGGGGGCGAGCCGACCATTGCACAGCTGTACCGAGGGGCGTTACCTCCTTCGCCCGGTGGTGCCGTGACGAGCTCGGACAACACCACCACCTCCTCCGCCACGACGACGACGACGACGGCCACCACCAACAACAACTCCACGCATACTTCCGAACTCACCACTCCCCCACGCCCCAAACGCACTCGCCACGGGGCGCTGGTGTCGGAGGCCAAGGCCAACGTTCACAGTACCAAGGGCCAGACAAGGAAGAGGACAGCGACGTCAACAGCAGCGGGGAAGCGATCACACACCAAGGGCCGCAACGCGTTTGTACTCGATGAGGCGGACTCGGGCGATGACGGCGCCAGCAGCGCTCTGCACTCCTTCAACAGCTCCGTGAATGGCCACAACGAGGATGACACCGCGAGTGACTTGAGCTCATTCATCAACGATGACAGCACCTCGTCGTCCTCGTACTGGACGACGCCACCCTCGCTGTCTTCGACGACCCATCACCACCGAAAAGGCGACCTGGCCGAGCACGACGGCGACGACGAGAACCTGCTTTCCTCCTCGCTGGACACGGCCTCGTACTTTGCGACACCGCTGCAACATCAGCCACTTTTTGTGTCGGCGGCGGAGACGCACAAGCGTGCACAGGCCGCCACACGCGATCCACACGCCAAGGCTAGCACGGGCCACAAGCACAAGCGTGCGCGTCCGGAGGAGGTGACCGTGGTCGACGATGTCGTTGAGCAGATCATCTCCATCCCTGCCGCGCGTCTGCGGCGTTTGCAGGTGCTGCTCATGGAGGAGCTCGAGCAGGTCGTGCAGAAGCTGGCGGAGAGCTCCGAGGGCGGTCGACAGTACAATGTCATGCCGAAGAAAACGATGCAGACGCTCGTGGACACGCTCCGCCAGCCGCACTGGGGTACCGTGGAGGACTTCATTGACCTCGAGGGCATGGGCAAGAACAAGGTGAAGAAGTTCGGCGCCGACATTCTTCGCCTCTACCGTCAGTTCCGCTTTGAGCACATTGGCGACGTGGACGAGCTCAGCCCCGAGGAGGAAATCTCTCTGCGACAGGTCGGGGCCTCCACCGCTGCGCGCCATCGCGTGCCACGCGGCAGCAACAGCCCGCACGATGACGGCGGCGCGGTGATTGTCGAGGAGACGTTTGACCCGGATGTGGGCATCGGTGGGGGTGGGGTCTCCGCAAATCGATCCTCTGGCCGGCCGACGACCGGCTCTGTCGCGGCCGTGGCAGCGCCACAGATCACCACCCACACACGCACCGTTCCAATCACAACGACCATCCCCACCACAACGTACCCGTCCGCCTCGCTTCTGCTCGACGGGAGTTCGCCGGACAAGACCCCACAAGCGCGCGATGGGACGCCTCCGCCGGATGCGTTGGCCAGCGCAGCGCATGTGGCGCGTCAGGGTACGTCCATCCCTCGACGCACGACGTTTACGTTTGCGCCAGCAACGACGACGACAACAACCGCCGCCACCACCACCACTGCCACTGCCACTGCCACTGCCACAGAGGCCAACACAAACCCAGGTGTGTCGAAGGCAGCGGGAGCCGTGCCGGTATTTACGGTAGAGTCCTACCCGACGACGACAACAACAACAACGAGCCCCAGCACGGCCGGCCCGGCGCGTGCACCGCTGCCTGCTGGCAGCAGCCGCAGCCCCCCCAAGCCGACCAACTCGCTTGCCTCGTCCATGCAGCAGACGTACGATCCGACTTTCCACGCCACCGCGCCGCCTCCATTCTCTGTGCCGCTTTTTCTTGACCCTTCTTTGAGCGTCTCCGCCACCGCCTCTCCACGTGCACTGGCGTCCTCGACCGGCACGGTGCTCGCCCCCGCGACGCTCACCACCGGGACCAGCTCGGGCAGCGACACACACGGTGGTGGGGGTGGCAGTAGTAGTGGTGGTCCGGACGACCTGCTGCTACCATCGCACGTGATGTTGGGTGGTGGGGGTGGTGGAGTGGAGCCGCTTGTCATTGGCTGCACACCGCCCTCGACGGGCACGCAGGTTCCACCACAGGGCAGCTCGCACACCATCCCCGCTTCGCCGGCGGCTGCCGCGTACATTGCCCGCGCGAGTGACTTCCTCGGTTTGAGGCCGTCCACGACGACCACCACGCCCGTCGCACATCTAGCGAGTGCACCACCCGTCGACACCCACAGCGTGGAGTACTTGATGGCACTCTGCGACGATGCCTATCAGCTCAATCCACTCAGCGCGCGCTCGTCAGACGGGAGTGGTGGTGAAGCGAGTGGTAGTCGTCATCCGAACCGCGCGCGCGGCTCCGTCGAGGTCCCATCTGTCATGGCGTCGTCGTCGAACGACAGTGGACGACCTCCACGGACTGTGATGACAATGCACCGCGGCAACAGCACCACCACCACATCAGCACCACGTGATGCGGGGGCGGGGGAGACGGGACAGACGGCGTCGTCACGGAAGCGCGCGCGTGACGAGGAGGTGTTTGCCATTGACGACGATGACGATTGATTGAGCGGCTGGCAGACACACCGACAACCACACACAGCCACAAAAGCCAGAAGCGTGGTTGTTTACCACGACTCTTGATCGACTGTGTGTGATGGCGTACTTTTTTTTTTCTCTCTTTCTTTTAAACGCTCAGATGATCCGTTTTGTTTGCGTACTCTCCTCTTCAGCATCCTCTGCTGCATGATGCTTGAAAAAAAAAAGAAAGAACCACTTTTGTTTTGTTCCCTCCCATTTTTTCTTCTTCTTCTGCCCCTTGGCATTGACTATTTGTGTCCATCGACACGTTAACTCCGCAGGCTACTTGAATTTGGCTGACCTTTTACCCCCATGACGGAGGTGACAGAACATGTCTCTCCCTCCCTCTGTGTGTCTGTGCCATGGCTTATGGCGTGCATTTTTTTTCTCCCTCTCTTGCTCACCTAAATGCTCGTTTCTATTCCCACCCTCTCTCTCCTGCTCTCATCAAACAACAAACAACCCGAACCATACGTACACACACAAAACACAGCTTTTTTTTTCCACATCGGGACAATGATCAAGGCTGTGATCATCATCAACACGCAGGGCAAGATCCGCCTGCTCAACACCTATGAAAAGCAAATTAGCGTCGCACAGCAACAGGAGCTCGTCAAGGCCATTCACCGCGCCATCAGCAGCCGCGGTGACGACCTGTGCAACTTTGTCGAGCGCTTCACCGAGTGGCCGACGCCGGACACCCGAGTCATTTACCGTCGCTACGCCACACTTTGCTTTGTCTTTGTCACGGACTCCTCCGAGTCCCAGCTCGCTATTCTGGACCTCATCCAGGTCTTTGTCGAGTCCCTCGACCGTCTTTTCGAGAATGTGTGCGAGCTCGACCTCATCTTCCACTCTGAGAAGGTGCAGCACGCGTTGATGGAGATGGTGATGGGCGGGATGGTGCTGGAGATGTCGCGCGAGGAGATTCTGAAGAACATGAAGGAGCAGACCGCACTCAGCGCAGCCAGCGCACCGAGCAGCGGTCTCGGCTTTGGCGGTGGTACGTTCCGGCTGACATCAACGAGTCGGCGTGTGGGCTACAGCGTGGCGTGATGAAAGGCGGAAAGATGGAGAGAGCGGGGCCAGCTGTTGGCCACACTGGCGAATCACTTCACGAACCTCAAAACAAAACAAAAAGTACAAAACATGGAATACACAAAACACACGCGGGAATGAACGAACTTCTCAACAAGCCAGCTACACTCTGAGTGCAATGGGAATACATTGTCTCTCATTTTTTACTGTCGCAGTAGTACCAATCGCTCCTGATGCTGCAGCGGTGAGGAACGTGCCACCACACTCATACAAACCTTGACTTTCTCTCTCATTGCTTTCGTACTCATCATTCATCACCTATCACTCGACAAACGCAGGTGGGAGAAGGCATATCTTCTTTTTCTTCTTCTTCTTCAGTACTTTTCCCTTTGTCCCGCTTCACCTTCACGGGCGCACACACACACACACACACACACATATATATCTTTCAATACGCACTGACGATGTCGGCCAGCCACACCTCCGCCTCGACTGCTTCGATGTGTGGCGAGGATGTCGCCCGGCGTGCGGCGCGTTCCCTACGCGAAGAAGTGCCGCGCCTCAGACAGCAAGTGGACGATCAGTGTACAGAGCTGGAGCGGCGCCTTGGTGGGGCCCGGTTGCGCGTGCTTCAGCGGAGCATCACGGCACGCGCACAGGCACTGACGCCGCTCTATCGTGCCAACATTATGCACCGCGCGCGGAGCCTCCAGAAAAGCCGGCTGGCGCTCGTTCAGCAGCTCCAACAGTGTGCGCAATCGCTCACAGGTGGACGCGATAGGGGAGCTTCCTCACCGAAAAATGCGTCGTCGGAGGCAGCGTCGGACCAGGACTTTCCGAACGTCTCCGCGGTGCTGTCTGTGGCGTACGCTGCCATGACGGCCGAGCGGGCGTTTGCTGCGTACGAACAACCGCTTCGTCCGACGCAGCCGGCGTTTTGTGCGTTTCTCGCGCAAGTCACCGCGCCCGAGCATGCGCTGCCGCAGCGCTTGTCGGAGATCAAGACACGTCAGGCAGAGGCAGCGACTCTGCAGGGCAAGAAGGCAGGCTTCTCTGCCCACACCGATACCAACAGCACTGCCACAACAGCGGCGGCGGCACTCGACGAAGAGCTGAATGCACTTGTGGAAGAGGGGCTGGAGCTGTTGCTGGACTGCCTCGAGGCACGCCCACCGCACTCGTCGCCGCATCCGCATCCGCATGGTCAACGAAAGCCGAAGGCGAGTGAATCACCGAGGCCTCGCGCGAATGCCGAGAGGGAGGACGTGTACATTATCCCCGTCGTGATTCTTGACGAGGAAGGCAACGACACCGGCACTGCCGCTGATGACGACGACGAAGGCCTAGATGTCGTTGTGGAAAGTGACAGCGCGCACGACGAGGATGCCGACGTGCAGCACATCAGGAGCACCACAGAGTCCACACTTTCGTGCCCGCTGGTGCTGCGGTGGCCAGTGCTCTTATCGCTCGAGCAGTACTGCATGGACATGCCGGAGCCTGTGGCCGACGCTCAGGCTCGCCTTCAAAAGCGCATTGCAATTCAAAAATCCGGCAAGCCGCTCAACGCCGAGGCCGAGGTGCAACTGGCCTCCACGATTGGTTTTTACTTCACCGCGCTCGGCGCGTCTGACAAGTCTGACAAGACATCGGCGTCAAGCACGATGCCTGCCAAGGCGTCCATCTCCCTCGGCTACGGCGGTGCCGGCGGCGACGACGACGACGAGAGCGGTGAAGGTGGCCTACACGGTAGCACGTTGCGACTCAGCGAGAAGGAGAAGCTCATCGCGGCGCTCACAGAAACCATACTACGGCACGTGGACGACGCCTGGGACGGTCTGCGCGTCACCATCACATCACCACCACCACCTGCTGCCGCGACGTCCGCGGATGCGCTAGAGGATGTCATTGACCGCGTACGTCTGCGGTATGTGGTGGAGTTGGTGGCCATGGTGATGGCGGCCTGGAGCGCCGTCCCGCTCATTATGGAGAGCGACGAGGCGCGCTTTTACGAGTTGACCGACACGCGCGAAGTTCGACTCTGCGCGCCACCGATGGCCACAACAGCCACAACGGAGAAGGTGACATCGGCCGCCGATTTTCTGCGTGCGACGGTGCCGGCAAAGATTCTGTGCCTGCCTGGTCTCGATCACTTGTTCTTTTGTCTCTCCTACTGCATCGGTGCCGCACTCGCGCGCGATGGCGCACGCTGGGCACCACCGCCCATCAGCGCCGCCTCACCGCCCGTGAACGAGGAGGAAGAAGGAGAAGAAGATGACACCACACAGACCTTGATGTGGTCTGACGCGTTCACTGCGCGATTTCTCACGGCCACCGCCTCCGCCACGCCGCAGCTGGCCACGTGGTGGCGTGTGTGGCTGTACGTGTGGGACTGCGTGCTTCACATTGGCGACAGCCCTACCACCACCACCACGACCTCCAGCACCACTGGACGCGAGGCGAACAAGGAGCGATCGGTGGGTCTCTCGCGCCCCTCGGCACGTCGCTGGTTGGAGTGCGTGGTGGTGGCGTGGAGGCGGTCTGCGCTGGCGGGCACGGCGCTGCTGCACCCACTCAGTCGTGCGCATGACAAGATGGACGAGTGCGTGTCCCTGGAGGCTGATGCGCGCCAGCTGGACGTGCCTGCGGTCCTGCAGACGGGCCGCACGGCTGTGATGGCCATGTGGTAGTGAATTTTTTTGTTAAAGTTGTTTTTTCTTTTTCTGTCTTCTGTCTGTCGACTATGTAACTCGCGTAAAACAACAACAACAACAGCAGCATACTCAGACCCCAGCCCTCTCCGTTCTGCCAGAGCGAGAAATACTGTGCTCTCTCTCTGCAAGTTCCGTTCCTAGACCTTCGTTGTGCATTTCACGTTCCTTGCTTCCTCCCCCTCCTTCTTTTCTCTCCTTCGCGCGCACAAAACACACACAAAAAACACACACACACACACACACACACGCACACACAACAGAAACAAACTACCTAGCAACTGTAAGTACTATCTCATCAAGAGCAAAAAAAAAAAAAGAGATCATATACATAACAATCCAAGCGAAACTTTGAAAAATAAGAAAAGAACAGGGTAATTTCCTCTTCTCTCTCTCTCTCAAACACAAACTCTTGGAAACAAACAAACAACCAAACAAACAGGGACAGCAAAGATGACCACTGCCGCCCGCGTGGACGAGCTTCTCGCTCGGTTTGATCGCAAGTCCCCCCGTGACAGCTACAAGCAGCTGTGCGAGGAGATGAACATCCACATGCAGCGTCAGATCTACGCGTCCCTCCCCGATGTGCCGCTCGCCTGGCATCGTATCTACACGCTCGAGCTGGACAACACCCTCCTCGGTCAGCGCGGGTGCACGGTGATGCTCCCCATCATCACCGTCAGCACGAGCATGCGCAAGCTGAGCCTCCGCGGCTGCGACGTGTCGGACGAGTTTGTGCAGGAGCTGTGCACCATTCTCATGACGCACCCATCCATCCGTGCCGTGGATATTAGCCACAATGACCTCGTCACGGTCTACTCCGCAACGTCCATTATTCAGTTGATGAAGACGAACTCCAACATGGTGTCCTTCGAGATTGACGGCACGCACATTGGCCAGAACGTGGGCAACATCATCGCCGAGCTCGGCCAGAAGAACAGCCACAAGGTGATGACCTACTACGAGGACCGCTACTTCAAGATGCGCAACTTGTTCGCCTACCTGGACGAGGATGGCACCGGCTGGGCGAGCCTCAAGGCCTTTGTCCTCAACTGCCCTTATCCGGTTCTGCAGGAGCAGCTGGTTGAGCGCATCGCCATGAAGCAGCCGCGCAAAAAGTCGAACAACACCGTCCACGTCAACACTTTCATGGAGCTGGTGTACATGAACTACAAGACTGAGAAGGAGATTGGCGAGTACGTGCAGCACCTGAGCCGCTCTGACGCGGTCCGCGGCTCTCGGATTGGCTCCGCGGCCGTGCGCAGCACGACGACCGCCCCGACCGCCACCGCCGCCGCCGCGGCGAAGCGCAAGTCAAATGGTCTCATCGAGGACCCCACCGCCGCCGCCGCCGCCGCCGATCCCGTTGAGCCTCCTGTCGACGTCTCCTACTTGCTCATTGTGGCCAACTGGAAGCAGATCATCGCGGCCGTGGAGCGCTACAACCACCACCGCGGCACCGAAGACGCTGAGCTGACGCTCGACACAGACACCTTTCACCGTCTGCGCGTGCGCGATTTCTTGCTCTCCGACGACGCGGCCGATCGCCTGCTGATGGGTGCCATTCGCGATTGGGAAGATCGCGAGAGCCCCTTCACGGAGCTCGCGCCGGTCGACCTGACGGCCGCCGCCGCGGCAGCAGCAGCACCGGCGGCGGCCTCCGCACCCGCCTTGCAGACGCTGCGCCGTGCGGCTGGTGAAGGTGGTGTGGTGGTCCTGCACTACATGAATCTGATGCGCGGTCTTCACACGAGCTTTGAGCAGCCCGAGTGCACGTGCAAGCCGACGTACCAGTTCTTTCGTGACAACGACGTGGCCTACATCCCGGACATTCTCCGCAACGGCTCCCGTCTGATGAGCATGCGCAACATGTCGTTGTTTGATCGGTCTGCCTCGGTGATGTCGTCCTACGCGAGCCGTGCCTCGGCGATGGGGGGCGGCTTGTACGGCACCGCCACGACCGCCGACCCCAAGGACCCGCCGCGCACCTTCTCGGTGCCACCGAGCATCGTCGCGGAGCTGGTCAAGTTCTTCAACAAGACGTACGAGAAGCTGCCGGCCAGCGTGAAGCGGATGATCAAGAACGACAACGACGCCGGCATTCCCGAGTCCCCTCGCACTCGCAAGGACCGCCAAATGGACAAGGCTGCCGTGCCCATCGCCGCGTTCCTGGAGCTCGAGATTCCGACAGAGCTGGAGGTGCTGCGCATGAAGCTCCTCCGGGACTTCTACCTCCTGAACGCCCTTCCCATTGAGGACAGCTTCATCACCCTGCAGGAGCTCGTGAACGCTGTGGACGAGTGCTACCCGATTGTCCGCATTGACCGCGTCTTTTCCCTCGAGGACATTGCGAAGATGGAGAACCCGCTCGACAAGAAGGCCCGCAACTCCGCTATTCTGCACCGGATGATGGTGGAGCAGTGGGGTATGGACGACAATGAGTTCAACGACGCCTTTGCCACCAATGCCACTGCCTATTAAGCAGAGAGGCACACAACCACCCGCACACGCGCACACCAAACTTGAAAAGAAAAGAGAAAGCACAGAATAAAAAGAAGGGAAACCAAGAAAAGCGTATGTACAGTAGCAAACCCGCTCGCTTGTTGGAAGCAGGCATGTAAAAAAAAAAAAAAAAGGAGAGATCACAATGACCGAAGAGGCGAAACACGGCAGCAACAACAACAATAAAAAACAAAACAGCCAACCAACCACAGAAAAAAAAAAAACAGCAACAATCCGTGCTATCATGCAAAGAGACTTGGTTCCCTCAAAAGATCACATTGGGAAGGATGAACAAATAAACACAGTTGGAAGCAAACATTCTCTGTGTTACGAAAACAACAACAACAACAAAATTGGAGAACGAAATTTCAGTGGAAACGACAACAGCTGCGGTATTCAATGCGACGCCTTTGTGCTCTCATCCGCATCCTTTTCGTTCCGTTTCCCTGTTTGTTAACACCATTTTTTTTTTGTCGTTACATCCTATCCTTGCACTTTTTTTTTTTGTAGTTGTCCGGCCCTCTCTCCAGCACATTGTGACTCATATTCGTTGTCACAGTTCTTTTTTTTTTTTTCCTCCCCTCTTTCCTCTTTCTTTCCCCTTTTTTTCTTTTACTCACCGGTGTGCACTCTCTCGATGTAAACGAAATAGAGGTGCTTTGCCAGTAAATTGCCACTCTACCTTTTTTTTCTTCTTCTGTCTTCATGTCCTTTTCTTTTCTTCACTCTTTATACAACAAGCCTCCCCTCTTTTCATCCCACACAACCCTATCCATCTGCCCTTCTGTGCTAAATGTTGTTTTTTTCTTCTTTTCTTTTGCACCAGCTAGGTTCATTTTTCTGCGCAGCTGCGGACTTTCCCATCGTTGTATCACACAGACGCTTCTGGAGCAAATGCTAACGATAACAACGAGACACCAACAACCACCATCATAACAACAATCGAACAGAACAACAAAAAAGAAAAGGAAATGCTCAGCGTGCAGATAGACAATTTCTGGCTCATGTTGGATGTGTGATTTTGTACCTCAGACCGTGCGCTTCTTTTCGTCCACACCTGTGCTCGAGCATGCTCGTCGAACGCGCCTCCCGTTGCTTCCTTCATTTCTTTTAAACGCGAACCTTTGCACGAATTGACGAGCATTTTTGCGTGCTGAACCGTGGACTGCTACGCTTCTTGTCTCACATACTCACTCACACCTTCTTTCTTTCTCTCTCTCTCTCTGCACTATTCTCCGTGTCTTACCGTTCTACTCCTCTACCTTGCTTTTGCGTGTTTGCATGTGATGCGCATTTTTTTTCTCTACATGCTCAGCTGAATACCTTGCCCAATTCGCCCACTCACACACCTAATACTACTCCACAAAGCAAGACAACTTTTTCAGTTTAATTTGTTTACTACTTTTTTAAAAAAAAACCTTCCCGTGTTTTTTCTTTCCCACTCGATTTCTCGTTTCAATTACTTTCTCCTTGTTTGCAAGAACCTTTGCGTCAAATAGAATAAGACACCTGTCGTTTCTATTTCTAATTCCCCTCCGTTCTCTCACCCAAGGCCACTGATTGTTACCTGGAATCAATCTCACGTGACAAGAATAACTAAAAAAAGAAGGAAAAAATTCCCCCAAAAGCACTAAGAGTCAAACAAACAAGGTTTCAGTGACATTAACCAGCACTGTTTGTTTGCAGAACGAAAAAAAAAAAAGGAAACTTCCAGGTACACACCATTGCTTTCTTGGTTACGCCGCATTTTTCTTTGTGACGTATACATAAGCCAGCGATTTTTTTTTTTTTTTTAATATACGCTATTCCGATCAGTTGCTTCATCTTGTTCGACTTTTAGGTGACAGCAAAATACAGTAAAAAAAAAAAAAAGAGCCTCGAAGCTTGAACGTCTCCCATCGACTCCCCCGATCTCTACGTCGCAGTTCATCACTTTTGGTTACTTATTTATCCTACGTGTTCTTTTTTTTTCTCCCCACCAGACTCTCATCTGGATTCGTACTTTCTTTACTTTCTTTACTTTCTTTACTTTCTTTACTTTCTTTACTTTCTCTTTTACTTTTTCTGATTTTTTGTTCCTACTTGGGTTTTCCGTTTTTGTTTTCCTATTCATACCACGTACGTTTGTAGCTGGACTCTTAACCAACGTGGTTTCTTTTTCCTTTTCCAAAAATCCGAGCCGTCAAGTTCCATTTTTTCCGTCTGTTTGTTTAGCGGCGTGATTGCGTTCTGCCTCTTTTCCTTTTTTCGTTTTTTTACTGTAATTTTTTTTTTCTCTCTCTCTCTCTCTGTCTGAGTAATTCTCACTCTCTCTGCCCCTCTGCACCAACAAAATAGCACCATCAACAGTATCGAGCAATTCAGGAGTTGAACTCAGCAGTTTAAGGAAAAAGAGAAACTAAAAAACTTACCTCACAACTTTCTAGTGCATTCGCAAGCTTTTTTCGCTACACCGAATTGCCTATTTTTCCTTTCCAGTGTATTCGCGGTTGTTTTTTCATCTCGTTCGACGCCCCCTCCCTCTCACAACATCTTTCCCTGTCTTTACTCATTTCAAGTAAAGCAAAGACAACAAGAGAGTACAGAGCTTGCAACAACAGCAAAAACACCTACAGAAGCGTTTTTTTTCTTTCTCCGCACTCTCGTTTTCCTCCCGTATTCTTGCTCATTACACGTGAATCAGTAAGCAGCGAGTGAATAGTTCTCTTTATCTTGTACAAAAGAAAAAGGTGAATAACAAGCGAGCCCCGAAAACCAACAACAACAAAAAAAGCCTGTACTCGAACAAAGTATACCTCTCTATCGCAGCAACTCCAACAACAACAAGAGAAAATTTTTGAAAAGATTTTTTTTGTTGCCTATCGTCACTGAAAGCGCATAGTAATTGAAATACGTCTTTTTCAAGCGGCTTTTTCTGTTTCTGTTTCTTCGCGCGACTAGCGTCTACTCACCGTCGCTTTTTTTTTTTTTGTGATCTGTGCTTCTGTCTGTTTTCTCTTGGCTCATACCGTTCTATCGAAAAACACTCTCTGAGAGGAAAAGAAGAATACATAAACTAAAAAAAAAAAAGGAATCACCTTGATTGGATTTTCGCTTTTCTACCTTTTCTATTTGTGCTTTTTTTTTCTTTTTCAGGTTTCGCCACTTGTTCGTCACTAAACGTTGAAGTAATTAAAAAAACAGAAAAACATACACGTGACTGTGACACACCTCAAACCAACAAGAGCAACCGCATAAAAAAAAAGTCCGTTGGCAGTTGACCAAAACAGCTTACACAAAGAGGTCACTCGTCAGACATCAATTTTGTTTTTTTCACTGCATTTTTCTCCTTTATTGCACGCCGAAGTCGTTCACGAGGAACTCCCCTTTATTCCCCGTTTCCCTTTCTACTCTTTTTTTTTTTTACCCCTCTCTGTTACGCGTATTTTTCTGTATTTTTCTGTTTTTTCCGTTCCGTGTCTTTACGGTTTTTTTCCCACTTATATTTCTCGGTCTCTCTCCGTTCCCACTGTTCTTGCGTACAGACACACACGGATATCCGTTTTCACCACCGTCTTTCCTCTTTTTGTTTCTTTCTTGTTCCATTGCTGAGTGTTTCTTTTTTTTTCTTTCTTTCTTCCCCCTCTCCTCTCCCCCCTCCCCTCGGCCATGTCTTATTTTGAGAACAACACCACCATCGCGGACGGCTTCACCGCGACAGAGTGGGATGACTTTCTGAGCAACCTGCGCACCGAGGAGGAAGCGATGATGATGGAAGCCGCCGAGTCTCCGCTGTCCGTCCCCCTCCCCTCTGCCACAGCGGCGGCGGCGGCCACCACCAAGGCGCCTCGCGGGGCAGTCAGTACGTACAGCGACCCCAAAACCCCCCCGTCAATTGGCACGATGACCCGCTCGAGCTCCGATGGCTCCGAGGCGGGCAAGGCCGCTGTCGGTCCGCGCAAACCGCCGTCCTCGCACTCGGCGCGCAAGACGCAGAGCTTGACGACCTTTGGCACGGACTTCAGCGCGTGGACGGGTCAGAGCGAAGATCTGACCACCCCGGCGACGAACAACGCCTCGCAGGACATGGGCGGCTTCGGCATGTACCTTCCCCAGGGTGCGTCGATCATTTCCCTGATGCCTGGCACCGTCGGCACCCCGCAGCAACCGTCCATGGCGATCGACTCGGGCAACAACTCGTCGATGGACGTCGGGGCGTTGAGCTCCACGCACATGCGTCCCACCATGACGTACGCGGCTGGCTTCGGCGGTGGAAGTCCACAGCAGGTCCGCACGATGAACAACAGCCAGGTCGACGCGCCGCCGCCTGTCGAGCGCCGCGCGAGCCTGTTTCACGACAGCACTGCCGACGACGCGTCCCTCGGACCGCTGCCCTCCACCTCCGCGATGTTCACGACCCCGCACGCCGACTCCAAGGGCAGCACGCCCGGCGCCTCCATCCACGAGACGTCGATGACGTCTGCCCCTGCCCTGGACGACCCTGCTGTGCAAAGCAACCTCTTTGTCTGCGGCCTCGCTGCCGACATCACCGACGCGACGTTGGAGCATCTCTTCGCACCGTTTGGTGTGATTGAGTCGGCCAAGGTCATGTTGGACATTCGCACCGGTTGCAGCCGATGCATCGCCTTTGTCAAGTACACCACCGTGGAATCGGCCCGCTCGGCGATCGAGGCGTTGAACGGCGTGGTCGTGCACGGTCAGTGCCTGAAGGTGCGCGTGGCGAACTCGCGCGCTGCCTACCTCCCCGGCAACCCAACCAACAAGACCTTTCTGCGCAACGTGCCTCTCTCCGTCACGCGGGCGGAGCTGATGGAGTACTTCTCCGTTTTTGGCGAAGTCACGGACATTTCCATTCACGCCGACTCCGCCGCCGCTTCGGCAACTGGTCACCGCGGAGGTGCTGGTGGTGGCGGCGGCATGTCGGTGACGTCGATGGACGCCGAGCAGAGCCTCACCAGCGTGGGTGGCGGCAGCGGAGGTCAGTTTCATGCCAACAGCAGCCGCACCTTTGCCGATGAGCCCGGTCGCTTGAACATTGTGTTCATCACCTTCACCACCAAGGAGGCAGCGGCGGCGGCGGCGGCGGACACGCACACCAAGATGCCATTCAAGGGCTGCAACGGTGTGCCGCTGCTGGCGAAGGTGGCCGAGGACAGCACCCGCCGCGTGCAACGCCTGGCGCGTCGCAGTCAAACGACATCGTGCGCGGCGACGAGCATCACCTCACCGTCGGCGACAAGTCTGCAGCCGGCCGCCCCGTCCAGCGCGGCTCCGGCGATGATGGCCGTGGACGGCAGCATGTGCTACGCCGTGAACCCCGCGACGATGGCCGGCACAGGCTACACGAGCTTGGGCACCAGCCTCACCTCACCCACCAACGTGGTGACCTCTGCGCCGCCACCGTACATTGGGAACAACCACTCGTCGACCCGACAGCAGCAGCAGCAGCAGCAGAAGCAGCAGTCGGAGCAAGTCACTGCAGCGTACATGCAGTCGCTGATGGCTACGGCGCCATACCAGCAGCAGGCGACTCCCCTGTCTCAGCAGCAGCAGCAGCAGCAGCAGCAGCAGCAGCAGCAGGTGATCACAGTGCTGGTGTCAAACGGCCAAGGGCAAACAGTTCCTATTCAAATCCTCGCTCCCATGCAGCCACAGCCACAGCAGCCGCCGCAGCAGCTGTACTACAACCCGATGATGATGATGTACGCGGGCAACTCCGGATACGCACAGCCCCAGTGCATACAATCCAGCAGCAACAGCAACAACAGCGCGACCCCGCTGCACTGGGCGTGACAGCAACAGTGAGACACACGCACGAACGCTAATGTACTAGGCATCAAAGACTCCCCACAAATAACAACAAAAGAAAAAGTAACTACCATCAACAACAAAAAACAGAGACAACATCTGGTTAGCCAAGTGTGTGATGGGAACAAGAACAACAAGAACAAAAATGTGTGTGGCCCGGGGAACGAGGGTAAGACAAGTGCTACACGAAACAGCAATCCGCAAGTCAGCGGCTCTAGTGAATTCGCAACTTGCTATTTTTTTTGCCCACTTCCGTTGTTCTCTGCCCAATCAGCCGGCCACAGCTCACGAGAGAGAGAGTAGGGAGTAGGGAGTATTTTATCTTGTCTTTCGTGCAGACGCATACCCACCCACCCACACACACACACATTGTTTCACCTTGTGTTTCATCTGTCTTCCATATAACGAGAAGAAGCACAGATGAAAAAAAAAAAACCAAAACAACAACAACAACAAATCATGCAATTTCTGGTATACACTTTTTCCCCCGTACTTTTTTGTGTATTTTATTTAACCAATTTACTTTCAGTGCGAACAACGTGATTTTTCCGTTTTTCTTTGAAGCCTCCGCACTGAAAGAATCTTTCTTGATCTCTTTTCCTTTTTTCCTCATTTCATTCGTTCACCTTTTTTCCTTTGCTTTCTAGCAGCACTCTCACTTTCGTTTGTGCTTCCCTATCCTTTACTCTTCCATTTCTCTCTGTTCTTTTCTGTTCTTTTTTGTTCTTTTCTGTTTTTTTTGTTTTTTTTTCTGTTTTTTTTTTTCATTCTTTTCCGTCCTTTTTTATTTATTTATTTAGCGTCTATTTCAGTTTACTTTTTTCTCTGCGTTCCAAGACTTTCTTCTTCCTTGCTTTTCCTTTCGGTTATCAAAAGGAAGAAGAACAGCCATGCGTGCACACACACACACACACACACACACACACACACACATGGTGACAGCGGAGTCGCTCCCAGCTGACGATTGTGTATGTATGTGTGTGTGTGTGTGTGTACATGTGTGCGCATTTGTGCTTTTTTTTTTTTCATCCTGCGTGATGTAACCTCACAAGTGCTACCAATTTTTTGTTTTCTTGATCCTTTAATTTTTTTTTCACTTTTCAGGCCATCTGACTCACATGTGACCTCTTTTTTTTTTTTCCTCCTTTTCGATCGATCGCACCACAAAGGACTCCTGTTGACTTCTTTTTGTCTTCTTGTGTGGTACTCCCTTTTTACCTTTACTTTTTCATCAAGCAACAATGTGGTTGTGATTTTTTCCAATTTCTAAATCAAACTTTCCTTTCACGCACGAACAATCACTCCCCCCATAAACTCACCACAAACTCTTTCGCGTTTTTCTCTGCCCCTTCCCCCTTTTTGGACGCTTCTTTCTTTTTTGTGTGTGTGTTTTTTTTTTTGACTGGATCACCGTGAGCTGACTCGACAACACACACTCCCACAACGCAAAAAAATAACGACCACAAACACAACCACAGCAACACCAACACCAACATGCGCACATACGTAGGAACGTAGACACATCAACGCACGAGCACCCAGTGCAAACACTGCTCATATGCAGTTTGCATTGCTACTGTGAGTTACTCACGCATTTTTTTTTCCCCTCTTTCTCCAATGGCAAATTTCCCTTTTTCTGTCATTCATTGACTGTGTGTCTGTGCGCGCGCGTGGTTTGTGCCTGTGTGACTGGAATCCTTTCAGCCAAGAAACAATATACACAAAAAACAAGGAGAGGCAACAGCAAAAAAAAAAAAAAACTAAAAAGGAATGAAAGAGGAGAAAACGCTTGGCGAGAACCGTAGCCTTGGGTGAAGCACGGTGTACAACAAGGACGCCTTCAGTTGGCAGACCCTTTATGATATTTTTCCTTCAATTTTTTGTTTTCAGCATTATATATCTACTTGTAACACATCTTTTTTTTTTGTTCGAACGTTTCTATCTTCTGACGTTTTCTTTGCCCCCGCAAGGAAACACATCTGCGTGCTACACTTCACGCACTGTTAAATGTCTCAAAAATAACTATACATATGCGTGTGTGTCCTTTTCTGAGAAGGATGGGCTTCACAATCTGTCCTTCTCATCGTGAGCACATACGCATTGACTCCTTCTTCGTCTGTTACGAAACCATCAGAGAGGAAGAAGCTAATTAAGAAAAAAAAACCCGACAAAACCACTCGAAACACGAAAGATAACAAAACCGGAGTGGTAAGAAGAACAAAGTGGAATAAAAAAAGCCACTAACAGTGTGTGTGCTGTCGGTGCATGTCACACACATTTCTAAACACTATTTTTCACTGTGCCAGGGCATAACCACATCAGAAAAAAAACCAAACAAAAATGACTCACATACACATATAGACACACATTTGTGTGTCATATATGAAAACGTCCTCCTTAAGGTAAATATCATAAATGAAAATAACAAAACAAGAAAAGGAGGGACTACATGTGTCTCAGGCAACAAACTAGCACGGTTTCCATACTTCAAACACACACACACACACACACACACACACCAGCTCGTTTGAAAGGCTGGTGTTCACACGTTGTGCGTGTGTGTTTGGTATGTGTGTGTGTGTGTGTTTCTTCTTTTTTTGTGTGTGTACCTCCTTTCCGTTCTTGAAAAAAAAAACTACTGAGACATACAGGTGTATTCCCACACCGTGCAGGACCCCCCAAAAAAATATATAGGGAGCCGAAGGAAACATTAATAGCACACTACCACCAGCAACGACAAAAAAAAATATGGCGCCCTGTTGCCATCCTTGGATGGGTCACTGCGTCGTTATCTGACGCTCGTCACCTCAACAAACAACAAAACAACAACAAAAGGAAAAACAAAAAACAAGTACATTCGGATCGAGGCTCCCCTCCTCTCGCTCCTCTTGACGTCGGCAAACGGGGTGCGCGCGTAGAGGGGGGAGAATGTGTTTACCCTTAACCATTGTAGTTTGCACGAAGACTGGTGTGTGTGTGTGTGTGCGTGTGTGTGCATGTGTGCGTGGACAGGAACGATTGTGTCTGTTTTTCTTGTTCACGTGATTGCCGCTCCACGGGAGCCTACTCCCACAACTGCGTGCCCATGGTGACGCTGTTTGTGGCACTGTCCGCCACATCCACGGCAAAGTGTATTCCTCTGACACAATATGCCCCCTATTATCCCCCCTACCATCCTCTTTTCAATTTACTTTTGGCGGAATTGCGCGCCAGAGATTGCGGCATTCATAGTTCGTATCGTTTGCGCGCATCGACGTTTTTTTTTTTTTTGGCGCCGTATTTTTGCGTGTGTGTTCCCTGCGGCGACGAATACACAAACGAGCGAGAGAATCAGGAGAGAACCACCAAGACCACCATCACCACCAACAAAAAGAAGTGTGTGTGTGTGTGTGTGTGTGTGTGTGTGCAGACATCACCTTGTTCAAGCACAGCGTGAATAACGAAGTTGCCTCACACTCCCTCTTCTGTCGCGCAAGGTGTACCAACGAGAGAGAGAGAGACACGCACAGAATACAAGAAACAAAAAAAACAAAAAAGTGAAGGAAGTCACACGTTGTCCGGTCAAAGGGAAAGAGATGATGAGCAGCTTCTCGTACTGGAAGCAGCACAACCACCTTTGTGCAGGGGCTGCCGGCCACCGTGCGCACCCCAGCACCACAGAAGTGACACCACACACGGATGACGGTGCTTCACCAGGTTCGGTCCGACCGGCCAGCCACACGCGCTCGGTTACCGTCCCGCGTGCGTTGTTTCTCTCCGCCACAGCGGACCTTTCACCACCACCACCACCACCACCACTACCGCATCCGCAGCGCACCGCCTGCGCCGAGCCGTCACTCTCGCCGGTGCCTCGGCAGGTCATGGCGTCGGTGTATTCGCCGCCGCGGCCGCACGGGGCGTCCGCCGATCCCGCCCGACGCCCTTCTCCGTCCTCGCATCGTCCCGCGTCTGCCATGACACCGGGCATTCGTCGCTACTACAATCACCTCGCCCCGCTCACACCTGATGCCCGCCGACTGATGCACGAGTACCGGCTCTCGGCGCCGACCTCACGGGCTGCCTCTGCGCGTCCTCCCGCACCGACAGTGTCCACCACTACCACCACAACGCACAACACGATCGCGAGCCCACCCCCACAACCACCACAACCACCCTTATCGCCTGTCGCTGCCCGCGCACGTGCCTCGGCGTCGTCCAGCACGCTCCTCACCACCTCCGCGCTGCCCACACCCGGTCACTGGACGGAAACACGTAAGCCGCGCCCCAGTTCACCCACGCCGGGTCATCGCCGCACGAGCCAGAATCTCTTTGCCGCGATTCCAACACAGCCCGAGGAAGTCGTGAACGCGGATGGTCGGCGTCGCTCGAACGAGGCCTCATTCTCTGAGCACGAGGTCGTGCGTGTGCTCCTCGAGCATCTGCCGAACATTGTGGCGCGCACTACACATCGGACTAGCGCGGCGGCGACGGCGCCGTTGACCAGTACGTGGCTGTCGATGCCAAGCCCTCCGACGTCGTCGTCGTCGTCGTCGGCAGCGGGTCGATTGACCGCCTGTGAGGACCGTGTCACCGCCTCTGCGCAGATGGGTCGTACCGGTGAGACCGCACGCCATCCGTTCGCGCACTTGTCACCGACGGAGCCCGACGTGGAGACCCTCGACGCGAGCTTGCGCGCGCAGACCAGCATCTTTCGTGAGGGCGAGGACGGGCGGCCCGTCACAGCGATGCCTCTACACCGGCGTCTCAGCCCTGTCATGCGCAGCGGCCACGGCGAGAGCGTGACCGTGTCTCTGATGACGCGACCACCCGTTGCCCCCTCCTCTCCCTCGCACCCGCCACCGACTGCGCACGCGACGACGTGCACGACCACGACGACCACAAGCACCACCGCTGCGGGGTCATGGCAGCCCACCATTGTTGCCATGGTGGGCCTGTCGTCACCGACTCAACCACACAATCAACATCAACATCAACATCAACAGCAACAACCACACCAAGAAGAAAAGGAAGCCGTTGAGGAGGACGTCGCGGACATGACGATGGCGCCGACGTTTCCACGGACGCTTGGTGACTACGATTGGATTCAGGCCGCCTCAGATGTTGCGACGGCGGCTGACACTCACGATGGGACCCATCCTCACCATGACCATGTCGAGGACCGTGCTCACACCACTGGCCGCGCCACCACCGCCGCCGCCCAGACCACCACCAACAACATCACGGAAGAAAATCTGTTTCCCTTTGGTGAGGACGATCTGGACGGGGCGGCGATGAAGCGGCGTATTGCCGGAGCGCGCAGTGACTTGGATGACACGGAGGAGGAGGAGGACATCGATGTCGGCGCGGCGAGCCTGAGCATCCCTGTCGTGATGTCCTCGATCCAACGGCCTTCGAAGGGGCGCCTGTTGTCCGTTGCGGCGATCGCGGCGGCCGCGTCCCCGACGGCATCTGTCCCCTCGGACCCTTCGCTCGTTGTCGCAACCCCACACCGTCACGCGGCAGGCGTGCCTGTAAGCTGCAGCACGTCGCTCTTGTCCTCTCCGGGGAAGTACGCGAAGAAGGCGGCGGCGACGACGACGCGAACGTCCGCCACACACCACTCGGACAGGGGCCTTGACAGCTACCATGACGAGGCATGTGCGGGTATCGGTGCGGCGGTGCACGAAAACAAACCTCTACGCGACCTTCACGAGTTGCGGATGAGTGCGGCACATGGACACGACGATGTCTCTCCGCCGCCGCGTCTGCCCGACCACCTCCACGACATGCACAGCGGCACCTCGGACACCCCAGATCCGTCGGCGGCCGCTCTCACTCCGGAAGCGGTGCGCGAGCCTTTCGTGGATCTCTTGCCTGGCCTTCAGCCGCGCGCCGGCCCACGTCATCATTCGCTCGAACTGCAGAAGGGGCGTCTGGCGCACGCGGTTCCCATCATGCTCGCCACCACCGCCATCGCCACGACCGCTCCAACGACAATGACGACGACGACGACGACGGCGACCAAGACGACCAGTAACAGCAGCAGCCACATCCTCGCCAGCCCTGGCAGTCGCGTGACGCGGGTGACGATTGACACCGACACCCCGAGCCCGGTCGTACCCATGACCACAGGTCGCTCCATGGCTCTCGCAACCACGACCGCGGCCCCCACGGCCCCAGAGGAGGCCGACGCGCTGAGGATGTCGAGCCCCACGCAGGCGGAACCTTTTGCGGGTGACTCGACCATTATCTCCGGCCTGCTCTACCCGAGCTCGACCGTGAGTACACCGAGTGTGCACCTGGCCGCACGGGCCCGCCCGGCGAACCCACGGCTCTCCCAGCAACCGGTGCCGCCGTCGCCCCTCCCCATGTCGCTCGCCACCGCGCCACCACTTCCCCAACCGCCGTCGTCATCGATGGTGTATCCTCTGACCTCGACGACGACGACGACGACATCGCAGCAGTTGGCGGTGCCATCGGTGTCCGTAACGACGAGGACGACGACACACGAACCTGAGCGTGACTTGACGGAGCTCTCCGTGGGCGGCTCACGTGCGACTACCCGCGTCGGCTCCGTGCAGATGGGGAACTCCCTGTCGCGTACTTCGCTCGCGACAGAGGCGAGTGCGATGGCCATGAGAACGGCGGCTTCGGTCTCGCCGCGATCTGTTGAGCCCGTGCCGGGTCATCTGGCTTCGCAGCTGCGTCAGGCGATCCGCGATGCCTCTTTGATGCGTCTGGAGAACTCTCCGTGGGCGGAGACGGACGATGGCGCGCCGCTGAGTGTGGCCTCGACGCACTGATCCACTTCCTGCCATGTCGTGTCCAGATTCATCTGCCTCGTTTTCTGTACTCTCTTTCTTTTTTTCTTTTTTTCTTTTTCCTCTTTTTTTTGTTTTCGCGTTTTCATGTAAAACAGCCGTCTAGAATTGACGCGGTATCGTAGGCGGGAGTGTGCAAACAAACAAAAAGTAAAGGTGCCAACTGTTACTCTTTTTTTTCTCCCCGCTTTTGTTGTTGTGTTGTTGTTGCAGGCCGTGACAACCACGATGTGTGCGAGTGTACGTTGAACGCTTCCATGTCGTTTGTTGTTTTTTGCGCCATCATATCCCCATTTCTTTTTCCTTTTCCTCTCTCCAATAGGTCACGGATACGGCCGCCGCCCTCGCGCGTGCCACTTTTTTTCAAAAAAATATCCATGTATACAGATGCCGAGGTCAACAAGAAGGAATGTCGTTTTTTTTTTGTACTCTCTCCTCAACGCTCCGCCTCTCTCGTGTGTGTGTGAGAGAGGGAGAGGTGAGGCTGTCCACGATGGCGCGTGACTTTTTTTTTTTGTGTCCCCCCNCCCCCCCCCCCCCATCTCGTCCTGCACACAGTGAACATCACAGAAAAGAAAATATGGCCGAAAAAGTACTCCACACAACAATTGGTCAATGCATCACGAAGATGTTGTGTATGCCGTGCCTCCGCACAAGACGAGAGAGACACGTGTCTTCTTTCCTCTATCGCATCTATGTGTGTACGTCGTGCCCTCACGTGCACGTCCTGCAGACGCGCGCATATCAGAACTGGGTAGACGGGTGTCATAGGTTCCTCTTGATGCTGCCAACGTGTGCGCGTTGACTATACACTCCATGTCGCTTGCACTTCTTCCATTCCATCTCCGCCATTCTGTTTTCTGCCATGTGCTTCCTTTTTTCCCCTTTCACAAGTGTCCTCTCAAGTGATTCTTGCACAGTATCACTGTGCACATTTCTGTTTTTTTTTGTTTTCACACACCTCCCCTCCCTCCCCGCTTCTCGTTCAGAGTCATGTTGGAACATGCTCCCATCACGGGAACGCTCTTGGCCGCCTCGGCCCTGACCGGCGTCCTCACCCGAAGTCTGCTCGAAGGCCGTGCCGTGGAGGCCGCCCAACTGGTCGGCGCGAAGCTTCCTCTCGGCGCCACCCCAGCCGCCGCGACAGCACTCGCCCAGCGATTGGCCGCGGTGGTCCCCTCGCTCGGCCTTCGACTGGTGGGGCAGACCTTGCCGTGCGGTCTGGGCTCCACCTTGTCGATTTTTGACGCGCTCTGTGCACTCGCCGCCCTCTCGCATCTGCGCTTACTGGAGCGCCGCTGGGGCTCAGCCTCGGCGCTGTCTTTTTCTCTCGTCTGCTCACTCACCGGCACAGTGCTGGTGGAGCTCATCGGGACCCTTACTGCCCCTCCACCGGGTATTCTGGCCTCCAGCGTCTCGTCTTCTTCCTCTTCCTCGCCGCTTTCCACCGCTTCCGCCTCTGCAGCAGGGACGCGTGTGCTGCCCGGTGGATTGACGCGCCTGCTCTCTGGCAACGCGCTCCTGGTGCCCCTCACGGCGATACTGATCCGCCTGCTCTGCGAGTACCCGCCGAGGAGTGACAACGATGTGCTACGCCGTGTGCCGCTGCCGGCGGCGCTGACACGGTGGCTACCCGTGTGCACCACGACTACCTCATCCGCGACGACGACAAGGACGGAGGATGACGACGCGTCATCTCCGCCACAGGCCCCCGCTCTGACCATCACCAAAACGACAGTGGTGATGTTGATGCTGGTGCTCAAGCTGACGCTCATTCCCGAGATGCTCTTCACACTCACGCCGAGCAGCAGCAGCTCCGCCGCCGGCACCGCGTCTACAGCGGCGACAGCACGGCGGCCCATGTACGTCCTCGTCGACCTCGGCCTGGCGACGCGCCTGCTGCTCTTTGTGGCCGGCGTGGTGCTCGGGCTGTGGTCTGCGGTCCCCTCCAGCGCACTCAACCGACTGTGCCTCGCGCCGCTTCGCGAGTGGCTCTGCCGTCCTCTGGTGCGGCTCACGCGGCCGATCTGGCAGCTCGCGTTCGGGGCCTCGCACACGGTCACGCATCAGTCTCCGCCGTACATGAAGGCCCGCGAGGCGCAGGCCGAGGCCGCGCAGCAATGGGAGCGTGCGGGCTTCCGTGCGGGTGGTGGTGGGAGCACCGTGCTGGACGGCGGACGCGTAACCGTGCAAAGCCTGGCCCACGATGGTGGTGGTGCGGCTGCTGGCCTGCGTCGTCGGGGACCAGCGCCACGAGAAGCGGCCCATCAACCAACCCCCACCCCCACGACCACGATCACGACCCCGTCAGCGGCTGGTGCTGCGCCTGTTCAGCGCGCAGGCGATCTTTTCCACGTCGATGAGACGGCCGTCGCGCAAATCCAGCAGCTGGGCTTGCCGGTGCTGGAGGCAGAGGTGCGCGGCGCGCTTGCGGCGACGCGTGGCGATGTGAATGAGGCGGTTCAACTCTTACTGGGCTCTATTTGATTTTCGAATCGCTACGGAACGTGTGTGTGTGTGTGTGTGTCTGATCTTTTCTTCACTATTGCGCGGGAATTGGATGCACCGCTCAAGATGGTGGCTGCCGTTGTGTCGGAACACTTGATTATCGTTATTCCATTTACCTCGCCACCAAAAAAAAAAAAAGAAAAAAATTAGAGATGCTGCACAGACAAAAAGAAAACGCGCTCTCGCAGCAGAGTTTGAAAACAGGTGGGGGACGAAAGGTTCTAGTCGAGTCTTGCGCTTTTTTTTTTCCTCGTTACGATACACGAAGTGGCTTCTGACTGGTGTGTCCACACGTATGTGTCAAGGCTGTTGCCTGCTCCTCTTGGCGTTTTATGCGCCACGTATTCTTTCACCACCCTCCCATCCCCCCCCCCCTCCTTCTCGCTAATTTCTCACTCTCTTCTCTTTCATCATTAGCCTTCACTGCTGTCTGTGCATTCCTCTGCACACACACAAAAAAAAAATACGAAGATCATGTATCGCCTTTGCTGAAACTCAACAGATCCTTGCTCTTACTGTGAACCCTGTACCCCCTTCTGAAGCCATGTCTTGTACAGCGGCCACGGCTGTGGCACGTCTCCTACAGCCTCCCGTCGGCGCACTCCTCGCCTTCCCCGCCGGCACCACTATTAGAAACCGCTTTCTTCTCGACAGGGAAAGTGCACGCACGCCCCTCGACACGTCCGTCGCCGATCCGAATACGATGGCCGAAGCTGTGGAGCGACTGCTCACGGAAATCACGTACGTTCTCTCCATGGGCCTGGTCGAGCGGCACGAGCTGTGGACGGTGTTGGAGACATTGAGCCTCGTGCCAGAAAAAGTGGCGATAGAGGCGGCCCTGCGAGAAGAAGCTGCTACCACCACCGGTGCCAGCGACAGCGCGACAGGACCTTCCAGGCAGTCGTCGCCCGCGGCGGGTGCCGCACTTCACGGCTTCGCCCGCCGCATTCAGTTTGCCTCGCAGCTCATCTTTGTTGTGCAGAACACCTTCAAGGAGTTCCCCGCACCGGTGCGAACACGGGCCTTTTTGCGTCTGGCACTTAATCAGGGCTGCTTGCTCGCCGCGCTCGAGTTGATTGCGCGCTACAACCGGTCCGAAATCGCCGTATACTACAAACAACCGTGGCGGAGTGTGCTGCTGCAGTACGACGTGCTCGAAGTGCGTGTGCCGGGTCTGGCCGATCCCGCCCGCGCTACCACGTCAGTGTCGTCATCCTCGGGAGGCCGCTGGTCCTGGCGGCGAGAGCGCCCCTCACAAAAAGTGGCTTCCCCTGCGCGCGCCACATCGACCACCACCACCACCACGACGAGAACGACAGCGGAAGATCACTGTCAGACACCTCTTCGCTCGTCACGGCCCGCCAGTGACGCGCGTGCGTCGGCATCACCGCCGCCACGTGCTCCCATCACGTCCTCCGCGATCACGCCAACACCGATCGCCGCATCCGCCGCCACCACCACTGGATCGTCTTCATCGGAGTTGTGGGGCACGTTTGTGGCCACGCTCTCTGCTGTGGGCGGCGTGCCGCTCTGCGCACTCGAGGACGGCAGCATGACAAAGGGCTTCACGCTCGTGCCGTTTGATCTCGACCTCACCGTCCACGGCCTTGACGACGACTTCCCCGTTGCCGAGGCGACCACTATCGCAGGTCACGTGCGGACGACGATGACGGCCTCATCGGCAGGTGTGGCACCGTTCAAACACAGCAGCAGCAGCACGCGCAAGTGCTTTTTGCAGCTGTTGGGCGAGTACATCTACGATCTGATACCGTCCGCACCGAACGCGTACGCGTGCTGCCTGGCCGTGCATGCCCGAGAGGCGGAGCTGGCGCAGATGGAGGCCTCCAGGAAGCCCGCCTCCGCCGTCGCTACGGAGGCTGCCGCGACGGCCATCGGATCCACCACACCGACGTCTCTCGTGCAGGTTTTGCCTGCCGCCCCTGGCAAACAGAAACGAGGCACGACGACGACCACCACTGCACGCACGCAGACGAAAAGGAAAAAGTCAAAGACTGCCGTTCACAGCAGCACGGCCTCTTCACCGTCGTCGTTGCTGGTGGTGCCCGCGTCGTCGTCGCCGCTCTCGTCACGCCAGGCGCGTGCTCTCCACGCAGTCACCCAGCCGCCCTCCTCCGCGTCCTCGGCATCAAATGAACGTCCTGTTCACTCGCGCACGCTCACGGAAGATGGCGAGGCCGGTTCTGACACAGTCCACCGACTGGTGTCTGCGAGCGCCGGCCGCACACACGAGGCTCTGACGAGCACTGCTCAGGATCGCGACAGCTACGTCGCCGCCGCCGTCCGGGAAACCGAGGGCAGCGCCGAGGCATCCACGCGCCCCTTGCTGGCGCAACTGCGCGTGTTGAAGCGTCTCTCCAACCTCAACGTCGAGGGCGTGGACGGCGACGCGGCGGCCGACAAGCGTGCAGTCGACGCCCCAAAGATCACGACAAGGACGACAAGGACGACGACGATGACGACGATGACGACGTCGTCCGGCACACCGCCAGAGGAATCGGCACACGAGGTCGCCCATCACCACGCGCAACGTCGCCGTCGTGCCGGGCGTGGCTCGTTTGAGTTGCAGCCGGACGGCTCCGTGATGCGCTGTGCCGTGCCGCGATCGACGCCATCGCCTCCGCCATCAACCACCGCGTCTGTCACCCCTGCCACCACGCCATCACCTCCACCTCTTTCTTCTTCTCCTCCTGCCTGTGCGGAGCACGGTGAGCAGCACGCTGTGGACGCCACTGCAGCCGTCATGGCGACACTCGTGGAGTTGGAGAAGGCGGTGCAGGCCTACTGTACGCGTGTGGCCGATGCGGCAGCTCGACGTGAGGCCATCGCCATGGGCCGTTACGATGTCGACGCGGATGGCTGAGAAAAGAAACAACAAAGGGAAGAAATAGGCACCAGCATCGACTTTGCTTTCATTTGATTCCTTTTTTGCATTTTTCTCCCTCTTTGAACAGCTCAACAACGCAGCATCAACCACACTGAAAAAATAAAAAATAGTCACTGAAGAACTCATGTTCGATCTTCCCGTCTCAAAGAAAATACACACACCCAACACCATGTTCTCGCATTCCTTTTCCTTTTCTATCCACTTCTCCCTCCTCGCACACGCTCGTGCTGCACACACAAAAAAACAACAACCCGTCAAGAATACAAACAAGCGCAAAAGCCAGTCACAGACACCAAGCAATTCTGTGTCTAGTCCACCTCTCTCTCCCTTCGCAAAGTCTCCCCTTCGCACCACCACCAACCACCACAACAAAAAAAGAACAGCCATGTCTGACGCTACTGTTTCTGCCTCGTCCCCCTACGCCGAGAAGGCGCAGGCGCTTCTCCAGAAGTGCAAGGAGTTCTACCAGCAGCACCAGAAGGCGTGCCTCGCCGGTGGTGCCGCCGTCGGTGGCGTCGTCGTGTACAAGACCGGCTCCCTCGCGTGCCGCGTGCAGCGTAACCGCAGTGTCAACAACATGTTCCGCAGCCTCGAGGAGGACATTGTGCACCTCTTCATCCACCCTCGCTGGTCGCATGGCCCCAACCTGTTCCCGCACTGCGTCAAGGTTGAGTCCTTCCTGCGCATTGCCAAGATCCCGTACGTGGTGCACTTCACCAACGACGTCAGCCTGTCCCCCAACGGCCGTCTCCCCTTCATTGTGCACAACGGCACCGTGCTCGCGGACGGCGAGTTCATCATCCAGTACCTGTGCGAGCAGTACAATGTCACGATGGACGACAACCTGACGGTGCAGGAGCAGGCCAAGGGCCTGATGGTCCGCCGCATGGTCGAGACGTCCCTCAACTACGGCCTCAACCGCACGACCTTTGTCGACTACCCCAAGTACATGGCCGACATGTTCTCCAAGGAGTACCAGCTCGAGCCGATCATGTCCAACATCCTCGTCCGCGGCATGCGCGCAGGCACCATCAAGGTGCTGAACGCCGTCGGCTACGGCGACCTCAGCCAGGACCAGTACGAGATGGAGTTCCTCCGTGATGTGCAGTCCGTCGAGTCCTTCCTGCAGGGCAAGCCCTTCCTCTTCGGCAACGCCCCGTCCACCTACGACTGCTCCATCTACGCGTGGCTGCAGGTGGCCGGCGAGATGGGCCCCAACGGCAGCGCGCTGTCCTTCCTCACGAGCAGCAAGACCCTGTGCGACTACATCAATCGCATGACGCGCCTGGCCTTCCCGGACATCGACGACCTCCAGACCCCCTACGAGACCCAGAAGTTCATCCCTGCTTAAGGCGTAACTCACACAAAATAAGCACGGAGAGGGAAGGAGCGTCAAAAAAAAAAAACCCGAACAAACAAAAAAAAAACAAAACAACAAGCCGGGTTGCAGGCACAATGCCGAAAAAAAAAAAAAGACCGCCACACGAGCAAACGAGGGATACCAAAGCACACGCACGCACACGTGTGTCTCCTCAAACAAACCAGAACAAATGGTTTATTGGAACCAAATACACACACGCACACACGAAGGAAAAAAAAATATACTTGAACACTCATCAACAACAAAGTAACCTGCCGAGTTTGAGGTTGTGTACTGGGATCTTTTCTTCTCTCACTCGTGTTTGCGTTTGTGGAGGAAAAAGCATGGTTGTGGTGAGAACAACAAAAAAGAAAAAACAGGACTGTGGACGCCAACAAAACAATAGGAAAAGGGGAACACGCTAGCCCCTCCGTTGCCATGAAGGAGAACAAGTAAGAACGTGAACGTCGTGATCGTTTATGGTGTCTTTTTTTTTTTGTTCTTCCTTTCTCTCTCGCTCTCTGTCTCTCTGTGGTCTATGTTTCCCCCATTTTGCCTTTTCTTTTCTTTTGATGGGCGTCATAGTTTCTTTTTCTGTTTGTTCACCTTCTCTGTGTTGTTGTCGAGTTCTTCTTTCCTCTCTATGGTGGGGCAGCTGTCACAGTCTGCTGTGATTTTTTTTTAGCTTCCCTCCTTTTTTTTTCAACACCGCCCTCACTTTCCATCAGAAAAGGCAAAGAAGAAAACACAAAGACCGAGAAGGACCGCAGAGAATGAGAGAAATACTGCAAGAGACACACCATGTTGTGTGTTGACAGCATTTTTTCTCCCTCTCCCCTCCCTTCTTTCCACTATCTGTTTTCGTTGGTTTCAGCGTTCGCTGCGTCCCAGCTCCTTTTTTCCCTTTTTTACAGCCCCCCCCCCCCTCCGTAGTACCGCGACTCAGCATGCATTGTTCTTTCGCACTTGTTAGTGGTTGCCAGTTTTTTTTTTCTCCCCTGTACGCTGGCTAGCAACATAGTTGGATTTCTTTTCCTTCCTTTTTACTCGCTATCACTTTCTTTTTTTTTTTTCTCTTCTCTCTTTTGTCGGATCCTTACACTGTTTTTTTTCTTTTTGATATTGACTCACGAAAAAAAAAAATTTGATCAATGAAGACCACCCTCCAAAAAAAAAAAAATGAACCCTGTATGTTGATGTTATCTTTGCGTAGCTAATTTTTTTTTCTCTTGGCTTTCTCCGCCTCTTCTTTTGTTCGTATATGCTTTTTCACTGTGCTCGTGATTCACGCCTTTTTTTTTTTGTGCGTTTTGGAGTTAACTGAACATGCTACACAAGCAGAGTGAAAAAACTAGAAGGAAAAGAGAGACGTTTGAAGATCAAGTGAACTAAGTAAGAAGAGAGAAAACAAAAATAGAGGAGAACACGAGAACAAAAAATAAATAAAGCGAATTCCAATGATACTTGAAACCTTCATTTTTTTTTGTTCCTCTGTTTCTCCAAGCCTACGTGACGGAACCCCCCTCCCCAGCGAAGTAGTCTGTACCCAATTTCTTTTTTTCTGTCTCTTTTTCTCTCCTTGACACTGCCGTGAGATGGTCCGTGGCGCAATTTGTTAAAAAACAAGCACCAGACGACGCTATGCTAGTCTTTTCTTACGCGGGAGAAGAAGAAAACAAAACAAAACAAAACAAAAACACAAAAAAGTAGGACGATACACAGGCAGACACACGTGCGCTGAGAGGATGTCTACACAGAACACAGCCCAAAGTACGGCCGATGTATGTGAACCTCTTCCCTTCCTCCCTTCACGCGGGACACCGCATCCGTGTGCGCGTTCCCGAGCACGTCTAGGATGGCCACGAATGAACGAAAGGCAAAAAAACAACAACAAGTCAAATGCAACTTCGTTGACGCATTTCTTTTCGTTCTTCTCGCGAACACCGACGGCGATTGTGTGCCGCGGCCCAGAAAGCACGCACGCCGGCACTGTCCAGTTGCCGTCTTTTTTTTTTTTTTGGACTACAAACACATTTGTAACGCCTCTAACTCTGAGCAGGGAGAGATTAACGTCGCCTCCGCCACCACACGCACACACACACACATATATAAATTTCCACTATCTCCACTATTTCTGTATCTCCATCAACATCAGCCCAACCACCACCACTACCACAAGCTTTTTTTTTCGCCAAGAAGCGATACTTCTCTCTCCGCAGTTCCGATCTCTCTCCTCAAAAAAAAAAAAACAAGCACAAAGTGCTGCCGCCCGTGACAGCACACAACAACAACACCAACAACAACAACAACCGCAGACACCTTTCAGAGGACGAAAAGAAGATGAGCACCACCGAGCTCCTCCCGTCCATGCGCGAGGCGACGATCGCCAACACGGAGAAGTTTGGCCCCAAAGTCGGGCATCGTGTCACCGCCGCCGAGCTCGCCGCCCGTGCCGCCGAGGAGGCCGCGAATGCCCCCGTCGTTGCCGTCACGTCGGCCCATCCGACGACGGAGCTGCTCCCGTCCGTGCGGGAGGCCACGATTGCGAACACGGAGAAGTACGGCCCCAAGGTGGGCAGCAACCGTCCTAGCGAGCCCGGCAGCAGCAGCGCCTCGCACATGGACGTGGGCACCGCACCCAGCCCCGTGGCCGGTGCCAAGACAGCCACACCCGCGGCTGCGGCAACTGCGGCGGGCACCACTGCAGCCAAGTCGCCCTCCGCCACCATTGCCGCCCGCGCGGCGCCGGCCTCTGCTGCGACGGCGGTGAAGACACCACCAGCCCCCACAGCGGCGGTGAAGACACCGCCGACCCCCGCCAAAACGACCGCGTCGTCTGTCGCTGCCACCAAGTCCGCCGCTGCGTCGAATGCGCCGGCAGCTTCCGCCAAGACGGCGACCACACCGTCCGCCTTCAACACGAGCTCGTTGACCGCCAAGGTCGCCATGGGCCTCTTTGCCGTCGGTGCGGCGGCGCTCACCGTCTTCTCGATTTACAAGGGTGTCGAGATGTACAATCGCTACCGCCTTCGCCAGTGCGTGGCGCAGCTGGAGCAGCAGCAGCCAGAAGTTGTGCACGTGTACATCTACCGCCGGAGCCCCCTGGCGCCGAGCATCTCCGTGCCGTGCACTCGCCTGGAGACGTTCCTGCGCGCGACGGGCATTCCATATGAGGCGCACGTGGTCTCGGACCCCTCCATCTCTCCCAATGGACGTCTGCCCTTTGTGGCCTTTGGTGGCGAGCAGATTGGCGACATCCCCGCCATCATTGCGCGCCTGTCGTCGGCCTACGGCATTGATATCGACCGACAGCTGACCCGCGAAGACCGCGCGGTCGGTACGGCGCTGCTGGCGACCCTCAACTACAGCCTCACCAAGGGCTACTTGCGCTCCGTTCACGTGGACGCGCCAGACTTGATTTGCCCCTATTACAGCGAGATGAACCAGACCCCGGACTGGCTGACGCGCATGGCTCTTGGTCGCATGCGTAAGGACGTCGTCAAGACCCACACCACCACAGGCTACGCGAAGCTCACCGTGGAGCAGTACCAGAGCGAGCTCCTGGACGACGTGCAGGCCATTGAGGGCCTGCTACTGAACGGCACTGACTTCCTCTTCAGCAACGCTGGACCGTGCACGTACGATTGTGCACTGTACGCGTGGTTGCTGCCTATCATCGCGATGGAGGAGGCCGCGGAGGTCAACGAGGCCTTCGAGTACGCCGTTCAGAGCGAGCCCATCACCGCGTACGTCAAGCGCATGACCGACCTGGCCTTTCCCGACCTGGACGAGCTCGTCAACGAAGGACGCGCCGACGGCAGCCGCAGTCGCGCACGCAGCGTGATCACGAACGAGGCCGAGGAGCGCGAGGCGATTGAGAATATTGCCGCCGCGGATGCCGAGGTGGCACTGGCCGAGGCAACGGACGCAGCGGAGGCCGCGGAGGCCGCGGAAGCCGCTGTGCAGTCGACTCGGGGCATCGTTGATGTTGACAGCGACACGACTGGCGCCATCGAGGAACCGGAGAAGATGGCGATCCCCATGGTGGACTCTCCGACGGGCATCCACGACGACACCGTTGTGGAGATCAACATCGACGCGGATGAACTTTAACGGCATGAAAAAACAACAACAACACAAAAAGATATACGGAAAAATACAACTAGTGATTAGAAGTGTGTTTCATCGTCTCTCATTCGCTCTGTGTGTCGCGCGACAGAGGAATGTTCAGTAGCAACTGTATGTATTCGAGCAACAACACCAGTGCTGAGTAGTAGACTCGATTGTGAACGAATAGACTGGCTTCAAACCGCAGAATACGCAAAGACACTATTCAGTCGAGAGCACAACGTTGCAAGCCTTTTTTCCCCTAGCCGCCCTCTCCTTTTGTGCAAATCACACCAAATGAATGTTGTTGGCGCTCTTTTTTAGTTACTTTTTTCTGCATTTCTCCCGTTTTTTTTTTTGAGTTCGTCCCACCTTACTTTTCACTCCTTCTTTTCACTAGTCCGTATTTTCCTCACCGTAGCAATATGTGTTATTGTGATCAGCCTCGTTTGTCAAGATGTACTTTTTTTTTCTTTCTTTGTGTCTCCACTTACTTCGATTCTCTTTTTCTCCCCTTTCTACACCATTTTTCTACAAGAAAACAATGGAAGGAACTTAGAAGTGGAAGCACCTTGGTCGTCTCCTACAAAAAAATAAAAGGAACGGTGCATATGCTTATGTGACTGGAACAATACCATCAAAAACAAAATCAAACACTCCCCCAATTGTTCTCCTACCTAGGAGTAGCACATGGAAGAGAACGCGAGAAAAAAAAAAGAACAAGAAAGAAATTCGACACTTTTTGTCCGTGTATTTTTCTCTCTTTTTTTGCACTGTTATTCTCGTTTTATTTGGGCGGAGTGTTGCGCTGCATTCTGTTGAAGAACGCTTCGCCAGAAAGCTAACAAAGTCACGAAACGGGGAAAAAGAACACCCCAACGACAAACAAACAAACAAACAAACACAAATACCCCGCGGATGACTCACTCTCACAGGAACCCTCGCCGCTTGTTGTCGTTTGCTCTTTTCCCCAGATTTCTTTGCTCGGACTTTCCCTATCATTGTCTAGTTTCGAAGAGGATTCGTTTTTTCTTTTGATTAATATCTTACTGTTGACTCTTCCCTGTTTTGATTTGATTCGTTTCTTCTTGGATCAATCTCGTTTTCTTCCTCTTCATTTTTTCTCCTTCCCTTTCACGGTTGTGTTGGCCTGTTTTTGGTAACTCACAAAAAAATGTGTCTGATGCGTTGTATGTGGGTGCTAAGAGGGCCGCAACCCATTGGCTTCTTGTTTCTGTCACCCACTTTTTTTTTTTTGTTGTTGGCTTCCCCTCACTTTACTTCTTCTGGTCTTTCTGACGTATGCTTGCTCTGTCGTGTTTTTTCTTTTTTTCTTTTCAGTTCCTTTTTTTTTTTCTCTATTCACCTTTCTTTTGTGTTTTCTCTCCTTCCTACTCCAACTGCTCGGTCGACCGCGAAGTGCCATCACGTCAAACTCTAAAAAAAAACAAAAAAAAGTACCTCAGTAAGTGCACCACAAACCACACCTGATGGAGAGAAAAAAAAACAAAAGCAACAAAACAAAGGGAGTCCACGTGCGATCACGGACAACGGAACTCGGTGGTCTCCATGTTTCCCCTCACAGTGATCAGAGCGCTCGTGTGCGGCGCTCTTGTTCCTATGGGCACTAGCGTAGAGAGAGAGAGAGAGAGAGAGAGAGAGAGTGGCCATACCAGTGAGGACAGAAAAATGCAAAAAAAAAAAGAGAGGGACGTGCGCATCTCACGCCTCCAGTTTTCACTCCCCTTGCGTGTGATTCTTGCTGCATTTGACCGATGGCACGCGCACACTCCATTGTTCACACACTTCACGCACACACTCTATCTCGTCCCCGCTCGTGTTTCTCATTCTTGTCTTTCAATAACAGCCCCCCAAAAAATAAATCCGACAACCCACACGACCGAACAAACAAACTAAAAAAGGAAAAAAAAAGGGACGAGCAACATGACAGAGATGGAGTCATTTCGGCAAAAGCGAGAATCCTCGACCCCTTCCATGCACCGTACACGCATCATGGCAGTCACAAGCGCTATTGCGGCGACGAACAGTTGGTTGTTTTGGCGAGCGGCGCATCAGCAGTCACCACCCCAACAAGAATCCGATCAACAACAACAGCGCACCTATCCCCACTGCGATGAAGATGATGCTGGCGAGACGAGTCATGCCGAGCGGTGCGACAACAGCAACCACAACAGCAACAACAACAGTATCAGCCGCCACTGTCTGCCTTCCAGTCAGCCTCTTACCCCGCTCGACGCGCACATCATCACAGGTACACCGTTCGCGACCCGTCGCCGATGCGCACGACCGCCGCGGTTAGATACGCTGATGCTCGATCACGTGCCACTGGCGAGCCTCACAACAGCGTCCAAGGTGACGAGCCACTCACACGCACACAGAGGGGACATCATGGCTGCAGCCATGGACGAGGCTGTGCTGTCGTTTTGTTCTCGCTGCGCAGCGGCGACGACGAACCTTGTCGCACTCCCCTCGTCGTCGTCGTCCACCGCCACTCCCACTACTGTCGTCGTGTCCATGTCGGTGCTCCCTTGTAGCGATGACACGTCTCCAGACCGCCGTCGTGCCGAATGGCAGCGCCTACGCCACGTGTTGCCCGTCGCCACCGACACACTCAGTGAGCAGCGGTGCCGCGATGTGTTTGCGCAGTGTCACCGCACGCGCCGTGGTGGCGTTGATGGTGCAGAGGCAGCCGCGTGCGATGACCAGGACGACAACGCGTCCCTTCGATGGGGAGATCTCTATCACGGCCTTGTGATGGTGCTGCACCTGAACCGACTCTCTCGGTGCCTGCGCGTGCTTGTGGAGCGCGCCTACGCCGAGGCGCACACCCTGTGTGTGTGTGCACAACGTGCCGGGCGATGGGAGAATGCGGGGATGCCGCCCCCATTGGCCGACGGCGACCAGGTCGTGCTGACGGAGATTGTGTCCGCGCATGATCAGGCTCCCTTGTGCGCAGCGACGCTGAACGATCGGCACGTCAGCTACGCGGAGTTCAGACTCATATTGAGCTACCTCGCCGACTACTTCACGTTCGTCACGCACGTGCAAGCGGTGGTATCTGCCAGTGCGATGAGCAAGGTGCAGTGGCCTGCGGTGACGTCTGTGCTAGGTGCGCTCGGTGTGCGCGTGTCGGACGCCACGGCCCTGTTTTGCCACTTGGACCCGGCTCGTCAAGGTGTGGTGACGGTCGACGCCGCGTGCGCGTGGGCGGCCGGACAGAAGATGTGGCTTGATGGCCACAGCTGCGCAGTGACCGCATAACATGACATGACTAGGCCATTCGTGCTTTTTTTTTTTTGACAGTACGTGACGAAACAGAAAGAAAGAGTTTTTTGCCACACGAGTGTGCATTCAGCACAACCAACAACCACGTATGTATGATGATCGCTTTTTTTCTTCTTCGACACGCACACCGTACACATGCCTGCATATATATATATATATATATATACACACAGACATCCTCAGGCAGTGCTTTTTTTCTTCCAGCTCTCCCATACGTGCTTTTTTTTTCTTTTGGTGCGGTCTCCAGCAATCATGGAAGCCCCGGCTTCGCTTCACGTCTTCCTATTTTGAGATTTCACGTGCTTACCCTTCATTTCATGATTTTTATAGTTTTGAACATCATGGCATTTCTTCATATACTCACTCTGCCTCTGTCCCCCCCTCTTTTTTTTTTCTTCTGTGCTTTCATACACTCATACGCACGCGCCTCTCCTT